>WNWK01010355.1:35000-70629 GCA_009830355.1 Cherax destructor | reverse complement strand
ATAATATTTATAATATTTATAATATATATATATATATATATATTATATATATATTATATATATATTATATATATATATATATATATATATATATATATATATATATATAAAGATATGAAACTACGAGATTATGTTTATGGACAAGACAGAGTTAAAAGACATTCAGTAAATTAAAAGATATGACAATACATTTCCTTACGCAGCCTTACGACAGTCTCTCCCTGCTGCCTGTGATGGTGTTCATCCATGGTGGTGCTTGGATAAGCGGCGGCGCTCGCGAATATCCTCCACACGTCTTAATGGACCACGACATCGTCCTCGTCACCATCCAGTATCGACTTGGTGTACTAGGTCAGTACTTTGTCTTTGTTTCTTATTTACTGCCTTTTCTGCCAGATAAAAATCTAGTATCGAATATTCCAACGAATTCCAACCATATCTTTTGAAGAGTTTTTCCGAAAGCAGTTTTGAAATTTTCCTTTAAAGCACATGAATGGCACAGCTGTATTTGTGATCCTACAATAAGAACATCCCATGTGATGCTACAATAAGAACATCCATGTGATCCTACAATAAGAACATCTCATGTGAGCCTACAATAAGAACATCCCATGTGATCCTACAATAAGAACATCCCATGTGATCCTACAATAAGAACATCCCATGTGATCCTACAATAAGAACATCCCTTGTGATCCTACAATAAGAACATCCCTTGTGATCCTTCAATAAGAACATCCCATGTGATCCTACAATAAGAACATCCCATGTTATCCTACAATAAGAACATCCCATGTTATCCTACAATAAGAACATCCCATGTGATCCTACAATAAGAACATCCCATGTGATCCTACAATAAGAACATCCCATGTGATCCTACAATAAAAACATCCCATGTGATCCTACAATAAGAACATCCCATGTGATCCTACAATAAGAACATCCCATGTGATCCTACAATAAGAACATCCCATGTGATATTACAATAAGAACATCCCATGTGATCCTACAATAAGAACATCCCATGTGATCCTACAATAAGAACATCCCTTGTGATCCTACAATAAGAACATCCCATGTGATCCTACAATAAGAACATCCCTTGTGATCCTACAATAAGAACATCCCATGTGATCCTACAATAAGAACATCCCATGTTATCCTACAATAATAACATCCCTTGTGATCATACAATAAGAACATCCCATGTGATCCTAAAATAAGAACATCCCATGTAATCCTACAATAAGAACATCCCTTGTGATCCTACAATAAGAACATCTCTGTGATCCTACAATAAGAACATCCCATGTGATCCTAAATAAGAACATTCCATGTGATCCTAAATAAGAACATTCCATGTGATCCTACAATAAGAACATCCCATGTGATCCTACAATAAGAACATCCCATGTGATCCTACAATAAGAACATCCAATGTGATCCTACAATAAGAACATGCCATCTGTAAATTTTCCCAGAGCCTACTTGTAATTTTCAGAAAGTTTTATGCATAAGCAAATATATTCATTGAGATAGTGATTCTGCTAAAGAGGACCTCAAATTAAGGTCGAAATATACAGAATAATATTTATTACTTTATAGCCACAGAGACATTAATTTATTGGTAACAGAGCTTATGTTTTATTATTATTATTATTAGTAGTAGTAGTGGTAGTAGTAGTAGTAGCAGTATAAGTAGAAATAATAATAATATTATTATTATTATTATTTGTAATTTTATTATGATTATTATTATTACTGTATCAAAATTTATCGAAGAAAGAGGATTAAGAGTCTCTCATCAGCACGTAAGAAAGTGCCAGGAAGAGTTGTGTTTTATAAATACGTCGTTGTGGCAACCACTGGATATTGTAGAACATTACTTGAATGGGGCATTTTTCTTCTTATTAATGAAACGTTGATCTACATATTTTTTGATCCGCGCAATAAGCTATTAAATTTTTAATTAAGTAAACAGATAATTATTCAGTTTAATGATACATGTCAATAACTCTTTAACATAAGAATATAAGAAAGCAGGAGCACTGCAGCAGGCCTACTGGTCCAAGCTAAGCAGGTCTGCTTCATGCCCACACACACCCACTCAAGTACTTGTCTTACCTATTTTTTAAGCTACACAAAGTTTCAGTTTCAATGACGTTACTCAGGACTTTGTTTCACTCATCCACAACTCTGTTACTAAACTAATGCTTTCCTATATGCTTTCTAAATCTAAATTTTTCACACTTGAACCCATTGCTACGAGTCCAGTCCTGTTTAGATATTTTTAGCACTTCCTGCACACACTAGTTTCAAGCTGACATGTCTGAAATAGTAATTTTTCTGTCACTCCAATATTTTCGTCCTCTCGCCCCTCCAGCATCCTTCGAAATCATTAATGATTCTCTCATCAACATTTTCATCTTCATTTATTATTTTTTTGTGCATTTCATCTGTGACGAATGCTAATTGCACAACGACTTTTTTATTAATTTATGGCCGCTGTCCTTCCAAAGATAGATCATATTGTTGCTTCCGTCCCTCTTCCCTTTCCATTTTGCAGGGTCTTCTAGTCCACTTCATTCCTCCTCTCTCTCTCTCTCTCTCTCTCTCTCTCTCTCTCTCTCTCTCTCTTGATCTGAAGTTCATGCCAATTCCACATATGAAAATCCATTCTCACTCTCTGCGCCCATCAGACGGAGGATCAAGCCTCCCAAATAGTTTGCGCTGAATAACCCAAATAGGTTTAGCGCTTAACTGAATTGAATTTAATTTTAATATTTATAATGATTTTCTTTTCAGTTTGTAGTACAATTATATTCTTTACATTTGTAACATTACTCTCTTCCGTTATCACCTTTATTATTTTTTCAACCTTTTCATTTCATGCTTATCTTGAAAAGATTCGTCCATAAAATAAGCAAGAATACCGGTGTGATTAATTCTTTGGTTGAAGTGCAACTTACCAAAGTTTGAATGGATATATATATATATATATATATATATATATATTTTTTTTTTTTTTTTTTTTTTTTTTTTTGGTTAGGTTTCCTCTCGACGGAGGACGATGCAGCTCCTGGTAACCTGGGTCTCAAGGACCAGACATTAGCACTGACTTGGGTGCAGTGGAACGTCCACAAATTTGGGGGAGATCCTCTTAAGATTACATTGTTTGGAGAAAGCGCTGGAGCTGGATCTATTCACTACCAAATTTTGTCGCACAAGTCACTTGGTAAGAAATATTATGATTTTTTTCATAAGTATGACTATTCTACATTATTGTAGTAAAATAATGGCATAATTTTATATAAGCATTATCATAACTAAGTGATAATAATAAAGTTTATTAATTTATGAATATAAAGAAAACTTCTTTGTTGGTGCAGGACTGTTCCAACAGGCCATCTTGCAGTCTGGCTCCGCCCTGTGTCCCTGGGCGCTAGGTGGTGCTCACGCAGCCGTGGCCGAGTATACTGGTAACCTCTTCAATTGTACCACTGACGACACTCACCAGCTCATCTCATGCTTACAAGCCCTTGATGTCAACGACCTCGTGCCCGTTTTGTTCCACTTCACCGTGAGTAACTTTGTCTGCCTTAAGTAATAATGAATATACAGTAAAAGTACAAGTTATATTTGACATTATAGAGATAACCCGAGTATTCCCGGTCTAACTAGATACTTTCCTCGATCGATACGAATCAAGATGAAAAAAAGTCTTTAAATGCGTAAACAAGTGAAGCACACACATAATAAGGAGCATTTAAGTAAGCCAATCGGCCAAAAAAATAACAGTTGAGGGAAACTATTTGTTTAGTATTTAGTTGTGAACTTTGTTGCTGCAACTAAATGATAATAGGAGCCCTTTAATTGAACTTTGTATAGAAAGGGGTTTAGTTACAGGGAAAAACATATTTTAAGAAAGAGGATAAGTTTACAAGATATGATGTAGGGCGTAATAACAGTAGTTTGTTGGACTACGTATTGGTAAATAAAAGACTGTTGAGTAGATTTCAGGATGTACATGTTTATAGAGGGGCCAGAGATATATCAGAACACTTTTTAGTTGTAGCTACAGTGAGAATAAAAGGTAGATGGGATACAAGGAAAATGGAAGCAGCAAGTAAGAGAGAGGTGAAGGTTTATAAACTAGAGGAGGAGACAGTTATGGTAAGATATAAACAACTGTTGGAGGACAGATGGGCTAGTGTGAGTATAAGCAATGGGGTAGAAGATGTATGGGGTAAGTTTAAGAATATAGTGTTAGAATGTTCACCAGAAGTTTGTGGTTACAGGAAAGTGGGTGCGGGAGGGAAGAAGAGCGATTGGTGGACTGATGATGTATATAGAGAAAAAGTTAGCATATGAGAGGTTTTTACAAAGTAGAAGTGATGCAAGGAGGGAGGAGTATATGGAGAGAAAAAAGAGAGGTTAAGATAGTGGTGAAGAAATGTAAAAAGAGAGCAAATGACAGAGTGGGTGAGATATTATGAACGAATTTTGTTAAAAATAAGAACAAGTTTTGGAGTGGGATTAATAAGTTGAGGAAGCCTAGGGAACAAATGGATTTGACAGTTAAAAATAGGAGAGGAGAATTATTAAATGGAGAGTTAGAGGTATCGGGAAGATGGAGGGAATATTTTGAGGAATTGTTAAATATTGATGAAGATAGGGAAGCTGTGATTTCGTGTATAGGGCAAGGAGGAGTAACATCTTGTAGGAGTGAGGAAGAACCAGTTGTGAGTGTGGGGGAAGTTCGTGGGGCAGTGGGTAAAATGAAAGGGGGTAAGGCAGCTGGGATTGATGGGATAAAGATAGAAATGTTAAAAGTAGGTGGATATACAGTTTTGGAGTGGTTGATGCTATTATTTTATAAATGTATGGAAGTGGGTAAGGTACCTAGCGATTGGCAGAGACCGTGCATAGTTCCTTTGTATAAAGGCAAAGGGGACAAAAGAGAGTGCAAAAATTATAGGGGAATAAGTCTGTTGAGTATACCTGGTAAAGTGTATGGTAGAGTTATTATTGAAAGAATTAAGAGCAAGACGGAGAATAGGATAGGAGAGGAACAAGAAGGTTTTAGGAAAGGTAGGGCGTGTTTCAGTGAAACATATAGCTGAATAGTATTTAGATAATATGCGTTCGTTCGTTTTGTGGCATTTATGGATTTGGAAAAGGCGTATGACAGGGTGGATAGGGGGGGGGGCAATGTGGGAGATGTAGATGAATGGTTCAGAGAACCGACAAGTTATAAATTAGACACATATGCAACACTTGGGTATCTTTATTGAGGAAACGTTTCGCCACACAGTGGCTTCATCAGTCCAATACAAAGTAGAAAGGTGTAAGCAGAGGAGGAGTTTGAGGTTATCAGTCCCTCGGCCTGGAGTCGATGTGTTCAGTCCATCAATCTTGTTAGAAGTGTATCACAAGGCCGTAGAGGTGGCTTATATGCTGTAAACAGGTGAGGTTGACACCAAAATAGGCCTTCTAATTCATTCTAACGAGGACATTAGAGCACTCCATGATCTACCTCCTCAAATACCTTAGTGAAAAAAATTAGTAAATTCAAGATGGCTACGAATTGCCTCGGCAATTATTGATTCCATAAGTTTTCCCACTATGGAGGTAAGGCTTATTGGTCTATAGTTCGTTGCTAAGGACCTGTCACCTGCCATGTAAATAGTTATTACATTTGCTATTTTCTATTTGTCTGGCACTATGCCAGTTTGTAGTGATATATTGAAAAGATTAGCCAAAGGTATGTTAAGTTCCTTTTTACATTCCTTTAAAACCCTTGCAAACAGTTCATCAGGGCCTGGGGATTTGTTAGGTTTTAATTTCTCTATTTGTCTGAGGACCATGTCACTAGTTACCCGAATCATGCATAGTTTATTATTTCTGGAATTTCGCTAGTATCTTCCTGAGTAAAAACTGAGAGGAAGTAAGTGTTGAAAAGTTCACACATTTCCTTATCACTGTCAGTAATCTTACCTGAGTTACTCTTAAGTGGGCCTATCTTGTCCCTAATCTTACTCCTGTATACCTGAAAGAACCTTTTTGGGTTCGTCTTCAAATCCCTTGCGACTTTAGCCTCATAATTCATTTTTGCTTTTCGTATTCCTTTTTTTTTATTTCTCTCTTGAATTGAATATATTGATTTCTTAACTGCTCATCCCCTCTTTTAATACGCCTATATGTGCCTCTCTTTTGACCAATGAGATGTTTATCCAATTGGGATCATTTTTTTTAGATCTAATTTCCCTACTCGGAACAAAAGTTGTCTGGGCAGCTAGCACTATGCTCTGAAACACGTCATATTGGCAACCAACACCACCTACCTGACCCATAATCAGGTCATCCCAATTTAGCCCACCCAGGTAATTTCTCAGTCCCATGAAGTCGGCCAAATGGAAGTCTGTGATAGAGACTTGATTGCAGTTATCTGGGTAATTCCATGGTATATTGAAACTAAGTGATTTGTGATCACTTTCCCCAAACTCATCATTAACCTCAAGATTATTAACTGGTGATTCTTTGTTGGTAAGAACCAAATCAAACAGGTTGTTTCCTCTAGTTGGTTCTGTCACAAACTGTTTTAAAAAGCAATCCTGAACCGTATCAAGAAAGTCACTAGACTCAAGATTTCCTGTCACATTGTTCCAATCAATTTGTCTAAAGTTAAAGTCTCCTATTAACACAATATTTTCTTATCTAGACGCCTTATAAATTTCGTCCCATAGCAGCCTACCACACTCCCTATCAAGGTAAGGGGGCCTATAAATCACACCTAAAATTAATCTTCCACGACCTTCGAGAAACTGCAGCCAAACAGATTCTGTGTTCGATGTTTCTAATCTTATATCTTGTCTAACGTAACAATTTAAATTATCTCCGACATACACTGCCACTCCACCACCCTTCCTGTTGACCCTATCAGTGTGGAATAGTTTATAACCCTGTATGTTGCATTCAGAAGGCATTACTCTACCTTTCAAGTTGAACCATGTCTCTGTTATAGCAATAATATCTATATTACCTGCACTTGCAAGTAATCTTATTTCTTAGACTCCTACAATTTGTATAGTAAATCTTAAGGGAGCTAGTCACTCGTTGCCCTCTACTATCTCTCTTTGTTTGTTGAACAAATTGCTTTGCCTTTACTAGCAACTTTGTTTTGAATATTGTCTTTTAAACATATCCCTGGGGTATCCTGGTAATATCTGCTGTTTTCAACCCTAGTACTGCAGCCTGATTGTTTCCCACAAACACCCATACCTCTATAATCTATCAGTTTAAAGTCTTAGACAAATCATCAATGACCCCTTTAATCGAATTGGCTAATGCAACAACTCCAGCCCCAGAGAAATGAACCCCATTATTGGCATACATATCACGTTTGCCATAGAATTGGCCCCAGTTATCAATGAATGGGATTGCAAGTTCCTTGCCATACCTGTCTAGCCAGCAATTTATACCAATTGCCCTAGACATCCATTTATTGCCCACTTCCCTTTTTGGCAAGATACTACATATGATTGGGATCCCTCCCTTAGACCTGACTACTTCTATGGCTGACCTGTACTTATCCAGCAGCCCCTGTCTCCTGCCCTTCCCGATGTCATTTCCACCAGCACTAAGACAGATGGGCTTGTTCCCATTACCTGATATAATATTATCCAACCTGCTGACTATGTCACCAACACCAGCTCCTGGGAGGCACACTCTCTGTCTGACCTTTCTATCTCTGTTACAAAAAGCACAGTCCATATATCTTACCTGAGAGTCTCCCACAATCAGAATATTCTTACCTTGATTAACAGGGGAGTCAGTGGTACTTTTAACCTTATTAACCACTGAAGTACACTTGTTCTGGAGAATAGAGAATCGATTTCTTACCTTCACATCTCTACTAACCTTCCTTCCTTCCTGAATTGTGAACCACTTGCCACTTAAAGCGGCTGCCTCTCTCCAACTCACTTCTGGTATCCTTTTCCTCCTTACCAGCTCCAACCATCACACACTCACTCCCAAACCTATCTAGGCGAAGCTTCAGCCTCCTATTTTCCTCCTGAAGAAGTAGGACCTCCTTCTTCAACACTTTAACCTGAGATTCTAAAACGTTACAGCAGCCAGGGACCTATTGGTAATTCCCATTATGCATGGTGGGAGGCTGTTGAACAGTCTTGGGCCCTGGACACTTATGGTGTTTTCTCTTAGTTTACCAATGGCGCCCCTACTTTTCATTGGGGGTATTCTGCACCGCCTGCCCAGTCTTTTACTTTCGTAGGGAGTTATTTATGTGTGCAGATTCGGGACCATTCCTTCTAGGATTTTCCAAGTGTAGATTATGATATATCTCTCTCGCCTGCGTTTCAGCGAGTACAAGTCAAATGCTTCCAAGCGTTCCAAGTAGTTGAGGTGTTTGATGCGACGTAACATCATCTTAGGATCGTATCCTCATAATAAATTTATAGTGGCACTCGTCTTATTAATATTTGTACGAAGTTTTCATATATTTTTATTAAATTTTAAAAAACCAAACCAGTTCATTTATCATTGCGCACTTTTGTCTTTTATCACAGATGAATAAGTGTAATGAACACTTATGAGTGGTCAGTAATAACCGGCGTGGAGAGAGATGCTTATGATAATTCATTTCCTATCTATAGCAAAACTAAGGGAAGGTTGTGTATATCTTTTGTCAAAAATATGTTCAGTACCTCAAAGAACACTTCTTATGTTACAGAAATGGCATATGGTTCCCCTGTTGTTGGGTCCCCGAGTGGACGGGAACTTCATAGTGTCTGACCCAGAGCAACTCATGAAAGAGAGTAGACACAAGAATGTTCATCTCATCTCTGGCATCAACCAACACGAAGGAGCCTTCATTACCTTGCGTAAGTATCACACTGCTTAACTTTTTCCATTTTTTTTTGGTAAACCATTACCGTTAATTGGACGCTACTTTTAGAGAGTAAATGTCAAAATCTCACGTAATTAAATTATTAATAACACTGGAAGGTATCCCCATATTCGATAACCCCAGTCCCCTGTGCCTCAATGGACGCGAGTAGAATAGTGCAAAGTATGGCATAAATTTATAGTGCAATTAAATAATAGTGTGGAAGATTTAAAGGGAATCGGAACAGGCATTCACAAGCCATTATATGGAATCTAATATCCAAATTTCTTCAATAAAAATGATTAATTAGGAGATAAACTGCCGAAGCTAATTTAAACCATTCAAAGACACCAAACAGAGCAATATCCTAAAATACACAAGTATATTAAATTTAAAGTATGTTGTATTATCAAGTTATGAGCAAGGAAGTTTGAAAATAATTAGACGCGGCACTCGGAAATATGACAAGAAAAAGTGTTTTCTCTAAGTAAGAGTGACAAGGTTTGAAGAAAGTAAATAAGTTTTATGTAAGTTTTGTGTATATAATTTTTTAACAGTGTTGTAGAAGGCACACATGTTATAGGCACATTAAGTTTATTTAACTAGGAAAACCAAATAAAATTAAATACCATCTTATTTTCGATCAGTGGATGTATTCTCCACTTGTTTCAGGGAAACCAGTTTGATTAACAAAATTGTCACATGATAATTTACACAACCTAACATCAAGAGATTGTTTCCATTGAGAAAAAACACGTCAATACTAAAAGTTGAAAGCAGAGCAGACGATGCATTTTCCAGGTATAGCGCAGAGTACAAGCCTACACAGCCTGACACATGCAACGTTCCATACGAGACGTCAGTCATTGATGATTGATTCCGTTCACAGTTATATTTCAGTAAGAGGAAAGCCCTAAATCCGCAGGGGTCTAATAGCGCCTGTGGTCATATAGCGCTATATGGCCGGCAGGGGTCATATAGTGTCTGTGGTCATATAGCGCTATATGACTCACAAGTGTCATATAGCGCCTGGTGAGGGGCAAAATAATGGAACTACGTAAAATAATAACATGTGAATTAAGGAACACCGCAGGCAGCCTACCGGCTCATGTATGTAGATCAAGACTAATATGAACTTTTCAAGACATTGTGGAAACGTTTCTCCACAAGTGGCTTCTGCAGTTCTTGTGGCGAAACGTTTCCTCAAATGTCTTGAAAAGTTCTTAGGTGTCTTTATCTTCATACTGTCGTTATCGCCATTCATTTTCAGTCTACCGGCCCCTACTAGGCACGTCCTTCTCAGACCCAAACTTTCTAAGAAAAATATTTGTCTTGCCCACTCATAAGCATCCCCTCTCACAAGCATCCCCTCTCACAAGCATCCCCTCTCACAAGCATTCCCTCTCACAAGCATCCCCTCTCACAAGCATCCCCTCTCACTCATGAATTTAACCAACCTATTTTTGAAGCTACACTTATTATTAACTTTAGTGACCCTACTAGGCACACTGTCTCACTCATCGGTTATTCTATTTCCAAACCAATACTTTCCTACATCCTTTCCAAACCTAAACTTATCAATTTTAATTCATTATTTCGAAATCTTTATTGTAGGGGTATCATCAGAAGTGTGTTAATTTCTTCATCTTTCTTTGTATGTTTACCTGGAGTTTACCTAGAGAGAGTTCCGGGGGTCAACGCCCTCGCGGCCCGGTCTGTGACCACGCCTCATTGTGAATCAGAGCCTGATCAACCAGGCTGTTTAAAAAAAAAACACACACTCCTACCATATTTTCCTTCTGTTACACACTTCCTCTCTCATGTACATCGTCACTAATGTGCAGGATGTAGCTTTCCAAGAATTCATGAATAGTTGTCTTATTAGGTGCATTTATAGAGTCCAGCAACTGGGTACTGTTTGCCTCAAGGACTGAATTTTAAAAACTACTATGGTGTCCTGTCCCATTAGCTGGATTAAGGTTAGGATTTTTGGCTGCAAAATGATCATTAATGCAAGAGCAGGAGCCCTGTGGACCACTGAATGGTGCCCTATACAAGACTTTCCCACACACTCAGCTTGCCCTACACCAAATTATGCAATTGAGATCACCTTTTCCATCAATGCAATTAGGAAGCTGTTGTAAATAGTGTTCTTCAATGACTTTACAAAAAAATCATTATGTAGTACGGGGACCAGTAAGATTTCGCTTAGATGCATAATTTAAGCGATACCTTATTAATGATGTATAGAACACTAATATAACCTCTGGACTCCTACGGGTTATATTTCTTGATATAGATCCTAGAAATCTGTTACCCTTAATACGCACGCTGAGGCACTGCTGTCTTGGCTATAGGTTGCTGCTTACCATAACTACCAAGTCGTTTTCACACTCTGAATGGTCCTGTGCCAGGGTTATTCTCATTCCCGTGCTTTACGACTTTGCAGTTATCTACATTGAACTTCATCTACCACTTTTCTGACTACGGAATTAGCTTGTCTAAATCCTCATGAAGTTCAGTGGAATCTTCCTCTGAAGATTTTTGTGTCGTCAGCGAATTTGCTCATATCACTTATTTCATCGTCAATGTCATTAATGTAAATTATCAACAACAATGAGCCTAAAGCTGATCCTTGTGGGGATACCACTTGTGACTAATCCCCACTCAGATTTCATGACATTTATGCAGGCTCTCTGGTTCCTACTGGTCAGCTATGACTTAATCCAGGACAGGATTTTTTCTCAGTACCATGAGCTACTACTTTCGTTAACAGTCTTTTGTGTGGTATTCTATCAAAGCTTTATTGAAATCCAAATGAACTACGTATATTGTATTCGTTATCACTATCAGCTGCCTCAAATGCTTTACTAAAAAAAGTCACTAAATTAGGCAGGAACGGTCGTTCGTGAGTTCATGTTAAATATCATGAATCAAATTATGCTTTTCATAGTGGCTTCATATATCAAATATAATTAGGGTCAGGCTTATTTTGTGGTAACTTGAGGGTAATGACCTATTCCCTGCTTCCACATCTTTCACACAACACATGTTTGGAAAGATATGTTTGAAAGATTAGTTAATGATTCACAAAGATCCATCTTGCTCACTGAATTTTTTTTGAGGCCAGGGGACTTATTCTGCTTCAATCGGTCAACCTGTTTCATTACCATATTCCAAGTAACTGTAATATTTATAATTTATTTTCCTAAGGCACATTATAATAACTAATTACTGGAATATCGTTTGTGTCTTCTTGAGTAAAGATCATTAAAAAAATAATTGTAAAAATCGGAACACATTTCTTTCTTGCTGTCTGTAAGCTGTCCATGGTTAGTTTTAAGTGGACCTAACTTTTTTATAACCTTTGTACTATAAAATATTAAAAAAAAAAATTCGGATTAATTTTTGAATGCTTAACAACTTCAATTTCATTGTCTCGTTTAGTTTTCTTATCCATTTTTTAACCTCCAAATAAATTCCTTTCTTCTTTCATAAAAGATGCATGAGCCTCCTGGTCGTCCATTTCGGATTATTTCTATTCGATCTTATTTTTCTTTATGAAATAAATATTCTTCCGGCAGCGTGTATAATGTTTAGAAAACTGTCATATTGATAGTTCTCATCGCTACCCCAGTCCACACATGATAGGTGTTCTCTAAGCCATTGTAATCTGCCGAGCAAAAATCTGGGACCCTTACTGAATTGTCTTTATTTATGTATTTCCATTCAGTGTTAAACGTAATCGCTCGTGCCAAGTTCCTCTGAAATTTCCAGATTATTAACAAGGGTTTCATTGTTTGCCAGACGTAAATGAAGCAACTTTTTCCGTCGTTGATTCTCTCACAAACTGTGACAGAACCAACCAGTCTAGCGTTGTTGGTTCTCTCACCAACTGTGACAGAACCAACCAGTCTAGCGTTGTTGGTTCTCTCACCAACTGTGACAGAACCAACCAGTCTAGCGTTGTTGGTTCTCTCACCAACTGTGACAGAACCAACCAGTCTAGCGTTGTTTCACTCTTAGATTCCTAGTCAAGAAACCCCAGATAATTGGGTTAAAATTAAAATCGATAATTACTATGCTATTGTGACTTGAAGTTTTAACAATTTGTTTCTATCGAAGTTTGCGGTATGATATCACGACTTAATTAAATTTATCATATCCTTTTGAAAATTCTAAAGCTGATCGACTAAGGCGTTCTTGAGTAATAAATGAAAATTTTTGAGAAAGCAATCGAAAATGTTACTGAGAATGTTCCGAAAAATAAGAAAGTCTCCTCTCGTTAATGTTAATAACGCCACGAAACGCCGGAATTTTTCTACTTTACTTTCTGTCTAAGATTCTCTGTAAGAAAAAAGTTTGATTTTAATTTAAAAAAAAAATCAAATCCCATTTGAACAAATAAAATAAATGACATATTTGCACTTATGAAGATACACTAGGATTTAGAGTCTGGAGGTTATTACATGGACAAAAAATATTCTAAATGAAATTTGACAAATTTGAATTTACGCAGCTAGGAGTGAGTGACAGACAAGCTGTGTCTTAATAACTTCTACTAATGATATTTGCTTGAAACTGATCAAGAAACATTCTACAGTAATTAATATGATTCTAAAGATTCCATGTCTTTTTATTTAAGTAACTGAGAAACATTTAAATTTTCACCTACATAGACTAAACTTGTTGGATATCATCCTTCTTATAGAACATATAACTAGTAATAGTGAACCATTTACAAGTCACTAGTGCGACTTGTAAATAGTTCAAGTCGGACCGAAGCGTCGTCATAAGGTTCTATTTTCTATGTGCGGGTTAGTTGTGCATAGATAGTAATATTTTGAAGCCAATCAGAAGAAGCATTTTTTTTTAGTTTTTGAATAAAAATGAATATAACTGTTTACTAGTATGAATGGCAAAATTGGGACTTATGCTACCCAGTGGCATCGTGATCCTGCTGTTCATGAAACCACACCAGTGGTCAAAATTTGAAGTCGATCAGATGAGTCATTCTTCAGTTATGGCACAGGTTACAACGATACAAAGTTATTGTTTTTTTGTAATATTATACTATATCAACAAATCTGCTTCATGCAAACGAAGCTTAATAGGTACTACTCTGGCTCTAAAATGAATCAGAATTAACATTAAATATTGTCGCCGTTCGGAAAAGATAAACTGAAATTTATTTAATGAGATTTAGTGGGAATAAAAACTTCACACTAATTTTAGTCACAAAATGGTCAAATCTGCAATAACAATGCAATTGCAATGCAAACCTTCCACTGAGAAAATATCCCAGTGCTGAAAGGTAAAGCCAAACAGAAGTGACATACTCTAGCTAGAACATATAATGCAATAATCTCTATTTAATTTTGTTTGAGAAAACTTTTCTTCTAAGTAGAAAACACCAGCATTCGAGGCTTGAAGTTGAACAGGAGATGGGTTCCAAATTATCATATAGAAATTGTTCAGTTCTTATCCTGTTTCAAATTGGCAAGCTTACACATGCACAACTCAATAACATTGCTATCCATCCTATGATTGTGATACATCAGTAGTGTGGAAATAAATGGTATAAAATACCGACACAATGGAAAAATAAACACAAGCAGTATAATGTGATCCTTTATTGACAACGTTTCGCCCACGAAGTGGGCTTTATCGAGTCACAAACAGATCTCAGCAGTGTAAGTGTAAAGCTTATCAAAAGATGGGTTTTCAAGTTATTGCAGTGAAACTTAGTAAGACGAGAACAAATCATGGCAATTACTTTAGGTATTCCTATGTCATTATTAGATATCTACATAAATAAATAAACACATGCATAGCATTACTTAATTGTGGTAGATATTACAGTGTTTGCAGTGAAACATATAGGTTAACAATATTTAGATAAGGGTAAAGAGGTGTTTGTGGCATTTATGGATTAGGAAAAGGCATATGAAAGGGTGGATAGGGGGCAATGTGGCAGATGTTGTAAATGTATGGAATAGGAGGTAGGTTATTGAAAGCGGTGAAAAGTTTTTACGAGGATAGTGAGGCTCAGGTTAGAGTATGTAGGCGAGAGGGAGATTATTTCCCAGTAAAAGTAGGCCTTAGACAGGGATGTGTGATGTCACGATGGTTGTTCAATATATTTATAGATGGAGTTGTAAGAGAAGTGAATGTTCGGGTGTTGGCAAGAGGTTTGGGGTTAAAAGATAAAGAATCTAACACAAAGTGGGAGTTATCACAGTTGCTCTTTGCTGATGACACTGTGATTTTGGGGGATTCTGAAGAGAAGTTGCAAAGGTTGGTGGATGAGTTTGGTAGGGTATGTAAAAGAAGGAAATTAAAAGTGAATATAGGAAAGAGTAAGGTGATGAGGATAAAAAAATTAGATAACAGAAGATTGGATATCAGATTGGAGGGAGAGAGTATGGAGGTGAATGTGTTCAGATATTTGGGAGTGGATGTGTCGGCAGATGGGTATATGAAGGATGAGGTGAATCATAGAATTAAGGGGGGGAAAAAGGTGAGTGGTGCACTGAGGAGCTTGTGGAGACAGAACTTTATCCATGAAAGCAAAGAGGGAAATGTATGAGAGTATAGTTATACCAACACTCTTGTATGGGTGTGAAGCATGGGTGATGAATGTTGCAACGAGGAGAAGGCTGGAGGCAGTGGAGATGGCATGTCTGAGGGCAATGTGTGGTGTGAATATAATGCAGAGAATCCGTAGTTTGGGTATTAGGAGGAGGTGTGGGATTACCAAAACTATTATCCAGAGAGCTGAGGAGGGGTTGTTGAGATGGTTTTGGACATATAAAGAGGGTGGAACAAATTAGAATGACATCGAGAATGTATAAATCTGTAGTTGAGGGAAGGCGGGGTAGGGGTCGGCCTAGAAAAGGTTGGAGGGAGGGGGTAAAGGAGGTTTTGTGTGCGAGGGGCTTGGACTTCCAGCAAGCGTGCGTGAGCGTGTTAGATAGGAGCGAATGGAGACAAATGGTTTTTAGAACTTGACCTGCTGTTGGAGTGTAAGCAAGGTAACATTTATGAAGGGTTTCAGGGAAACCGGCAGGCCGGACTTGATTCCTGGAGATGGGAAGTACAGTGCCGGCACTCTGAAGGAGGGGTGTTAATGTTGCAGTTTTGTTGCTGTAGTGTAAGCACGCCTCTGGCAAGACAGTGATGGAGTGAATGATGAAAGTTTTTCTTTGTCGGGCCAGCCTGTTTTGGTGGGAAATGGCCTATGTGTTAATAAAAAAATTGAAGTGCGTCTCTCGGGGAACACACACTAGATTATAGAGACTTTAGAATGACCGTAGTTAAACATTCTTATCACAATTTGAAGACATCACGTTAGATGACATATATGTATATATAACTTTTTGGGTTTGTAATGTGATTTTTATATAATGTTATTTATTTTTCACACCAGCTATGTTCGCCAACGAAGCTCTACGTTCAGCCCTTAAATATGACTTCCCAAATAAGGGGCCGATATCCTTAGAGTTCACAGAAGGTGACATCGCTCCTTTGAACCAGACGGTGAAGATCTTTGATCACTACCTTGGAGGCGTGCATTTGGACATAGAGCACGCAGACAGAGTCACACAAGTAAGTCATACAGGAGAATGTCACACAGGTGATCGCCATACTAGTGAGCGTGATACAGGTGAGCGCCACAAAAGTGTGACACAGGTGAGCGACACGCAGGTGAGCATCACACATGGGAGCATCACACAGGTGAACATTACACAAGTATCACACCGATTACCATCAGATAGCTGAGTGTAACCCGCTAAATTGTCCGCATCTGAGGATTTCCTTTTTCAAAGTTATCTCTACGCCAAGGCGAGTAGTAGATACATGGAGTCAGATATATTTGTAGCGAGTAGTATATACATGGAGTCAGATATATTTGTAGCGAGTAGTAGATACATGGAGTCAGATATATTTGTAGCGAGTAGTAGATACATGGAGTCAGATATATTTGTAGCGAGTAGTAGATACATGGAGTCAGATATATTTGTAGCGAGTAGTAGATACATGAAGTCAGATATATTTATAGTGAATAGTAGATACATGGAGTCAGATATATTTATAGTGAATAGTAGATACATGGAGTCAGATATATTTAGGTGTAGCTACAGAAAGGTATAAGGTAAAAGTGGATACAAGGAGAAATTGTTTCATTTGCTATAGTGAAGTGAAAATGAATGAATTAAGGAAATAATAATCAGAGAAAGGTGTGAACAACTATTAGAAAGATGAGGTAGAGAGCGGAAGGAACTGATGAGGAAATAAAGGCAATTTGGTGTAACTTTAAAACTGCAATACTAAAATGGACAGCATAGTCTTCCTCATAGGTGGGCGGGTGTGGGAGGAAGTTCGAGTATTTATGTGATCCTGAAATCAGTTACTTATGTTGTGGGATTATCTTATTCCTTCCTTTAAGGGTTTTGTGACAACTTGTAAACACCTCTTCTGATCGATTTCAAACTTCTATCAATGGTGTATCAAACTTAGATGGTTAAAACTGTTCTTCGGCTCTGTAGGTGCCAGTCTGCACAAAGTAAGTTTTACTGTATTAGAAAGTTGTAGAGTAGCTCAAGAGAGGACATCTTGTTCAGATTCACAGAGAGCACACAAAACACGTCTTCACTGAGTTCATTAAAAGCAGTTTTGAAAATAATATGAACATTTCTTTTGGTTTATATAAATTGGATTCATTTATAATTAATGAAATTTGGGAAGAATTTAATGATACATTAACATTTATAAGTAAAAAATGTTAATGCTTGGTTAGAGTATCAAGTGGGTTTCACAGAGTCGAGTGTTATCAAGCTTCTTTGAGGTGCAGTCTTGTTGTGGTGACGTGATTGTGAGGTGTAGTCTTGTTGTGGTGACGTGATTGTGAGGTGTAGTCTTGTTGTGGTGACGTGATTGTGAGGTGTAGTCTTGTTGTGGTGACGTGATTGTGAGGTGTAGTCTTGTTGTGGTGACGTGATTGTGAGGTGTAGTCTTGTTGTGGTGACGTGATTGTGAGGTGTAGTCTTGTTGTGGTGACGTGATTGTGAGGTGTAGTCTTGTTGTGGTGACGTGATTGTGAGGTGTAGTCTTGTGGTGACGTGATTGTGAGGTGTAGTCTTGTTGTGGTGACGTGATTGTGAGGTGTAGTCTTGTTGTGGTGACGTGATTGTGAGGTGTAGTCTTGTTGTGGTGACGTGATTGTGAGGTGTAGTCTTGTTGTTTTGACGTGAGTGTGAGGTGTAGTCTTGTTGTGGTGACGTGATTGTGAGGTTTAGTCTTGACCCTTTATATGAGTTCCTGTCGATGTTTTGCTTTTTTATAGTTCCTTTATAATGTGAAAAGTCACGAAAGCGGTTGGAATTTCGCTATTTTTTCACAGTTGTTTTGCATATATATGTCGTGCCGATTAGGTAAAACTTGCGATTTTGGCTTAAATAGCAACGCTCTTCTTGCCATATAAGGCAAGCGAAAATTTGTGTATGCAATAATTTCGCAAAAATCATTCTGAACCTAACGAAAAAAATATATTTCATTGTGTTTGTTTATTATTAAATTATTGTAAATATATCTAAAATATATTTAGTTGGGTTAGGCTAAATTAAATTGCGCTTGTTATAATAAGGTTAGGTAAGTTTTCTAATTTTTTTTTGGTACAAAATTATAAATTTATACATTAACATAAATGAAAAAAATATATCTTTAAACGTATAAGAGAAAATTTTAGAAAGGACTTAATTTTAAAGGAGTTCTTGCTTATATATATATATATATATATATATATATATATATATATATATATATATATATATATATATATATATATATATACACTATATTGTATATATATATTGTCGTGCCGATTAGGTAAAACTGGTCAATTAGCAAGAACTCATCTAAACTTAAGTCCTTTCTAAAATTTTCTCTTATACGTTTGAAGATATATATTTTTTATTTATGTTAATGTAAAATTTATAATTTTGCACCAAAGAATCTTAGAAAACTTACCTAACCTTATTATAACAAGCGCAATTTAATTTAGCCTAATCCAACTAAATATTTTTGATATGTTTACAATAATTTAATAATAAACAATCACAATGAAATATATTTTTTCGTTAGATTCAGAATTATTTTTCCGAAATTATTGCATACACAAATTTTCGCTTGTCTTATATGGCAAGATGAGTGTTTCTATTTAAGCCAAAATCGCAAGTTCTGCCTATTCGGCACGATATATATATATATATATATATATATATATATATATATATATATATATATATATATATATATATATATATATATATATATATATATATATATATATATATATATATATATATATATATATATATATATATATATATATATATATATATATATATATATATATATATATATATATATATATATATGCAATAAGGTCACGGTAAACAGGTGTTATTGCAATATGCAGAACAACCACTGTAAAAAAATTAGTGACCTTTCAAGCGCTTTCATGATTTGTCACCCGCAGTCAGCAGGATTCGATCAGCATTAACATAGATGAACTTGTGTTAATAAAATATTTCTCCTACAATACCAAACATGAAAATATTTTATTAGGAGTCATTGCATATTTGAATCTTTGCAATACGATTTATTGCCTAACATTAAAGATGATTTACTATTTTCTGTATACGTATGTTCTTCATTGTATAATATTGACACAAATAGTTTCTACATGAATCATGGAATGTATTAAGGAATAAAGGTTTATTACTACTAATAAAACTTCTTTACTGCTTCCCTCATACTTGGTACTCTAACCTACCAGATATGTTGTGTGGCTGTGATGTAACGTGTTATACTTTCGGCAGATGTATAGTGATCGCTTCTTCAGCGTGTGTCACGACCTCACCTCCAGCCTCCACGCCAAGAATGTGGCCAAGAAGCAGAAAAACACCTTCAGATATGAGCTGATGCATCGCGGACAACGATCCGCTGCAGACATTTTCTCCCTTGATATTGGCCACAACTGTGAGTATGTTACTGAAACCTATCACTTGATATTGGCCACAACTGTGAGTATGTTACTGAAACCTATCACTTGATATTGGCCACAACTGTGAGTATGTTACTGAAACCTATCACTTGATATTGGCCACAACTGTGAGTATGTTACTGAAACCTATCACTTGATATTGGCCACAACTGTGAGTATGTTACTGAAACCTATCACTTGATATTGGCCACAACTGTGAGTATGTTACTGAAACCTATCACTTGATATTGGCCACAACTGTGAGTATGTTACTGAAACCTATCAGGCAGGTTGTGATATCTGTGTATACCTACGAGCCGCTGACAACAACAGCTTGATTGAAGTCCCGGACTTAAGGTAAACTTCTGGCCAGGTCACGTATATGTCACAGGTATTGTGGTTTTAGTCTTGAAGCTTTGAAGTTGTTATTATCCATATTGGACATTGCCTTGTAGACATTCATTAAACATTATAAGTAGGTGGCAGGGAAAAGCTTGGCCAGAGGAAGAGGTTAATTCATGACCCCCGCTGACTGTTGAGTTACTCCACAGGCAGCTGACTGTTGATTTACTCCACATGCAGCTGACTGTTGATTTACTCCACATGCAGCTGACTGTTGATTTACTCCACAGGCAGCTGACTGTTGATTTACTCCACAGGCAGCTGACTGTCGAGTTACTCCACAGGCAGCTGACTGTTGATTTACTCCACAGGCAGTTGACTGTTGATTTACTCCACAGGCAGCTGACTGTTGATTTACTCCACAGGCAGCTGACTGTTGATTTACTCCACAGGCAGCTGACTGTTGATTTACTCCACAGGCAGCTGACTGTTGATTTACTCCACAGGCAGCTGACTGTTGAGTTACTCCTCAGGCAGCTGACTGTCGAGTTACTCCACAGGCAGCTGATTGTCGAGTTACTCCACAGGCAGCTGATTGTCGAGTTACTCCACAGGCAGCTGACTGTCGAGTTACTCCACAGGCAGCTGACTGTCGAGTTACTCCACAGGCAGCTGACTGTTGAGTTACTCCACAGGCAGCTGACAAGAGTTACTCCACAGGCAGCTGACTGTCGAGTTACTCCACAGGCAGCTGACTGTCGAGTTACTCCACAGGCAGCTGACTGTTGATTTACTCCACAGGCAGCTGACTGTTGATTTACTCCACAGGCAGCTGACTGTTGATTTACTCCACAGGCAGCTGATTGTTGAGTTACTCCACAGCAGCTGACTGTCGAGTTACGCCTGAGGCAGCTGACCTTGGAGTTACTCCACAGGCAGCTGACTGGTGAGATACTGCATAAAAGCATTCAGGTACTATCAACTTTTTTAATACTCTTCGACCCAGTACTGCATATTCAATTTCAGAAGTGTCCTTCGTTATGTGAACTCTGTTTCTGCTGAAGTGTGAAGTATGAAGGTATATTGCCTTGGTCTGAGACTAACGAATTAAATGTTGCAGCTAAAGAGACGTTATTATATTGTTCCTCAATTAGCATCATTAACTTAAATAACGGAACATGATCATCTGGCAGTCCTGTTTACCATAAAAATAGGTAATGCCAGAATTTCCCTTAGACGTAGTCCCTGTTACGAAACTCTTTGGAAAAAGTTTAGGTAATAATATCTTTGTTTTATACATAATTGAATCAATATCCACTATTGGATCAAGGCAAAGATTAGATAGCAGAAAATCGTTACAGTTAATAACTATGCATCCGTCATAGGGAGCTGACCAGGCACACTTAATATCATTTAACTTGGTAGTATTAATTACTAAGATATTTCGTAGTGGTGCAGAAATTATTGCACTGCCATATGCTTCTAAAAAACATTATCACTGAGATAACTGTCCTCGGATATCTGAAGGACACATTCCCACAATAATGAGCAGCATTCTGTAGAGCTTTTAAAGGCAGTGACTGTCACTGCAATATGTCATTTTAGTGCAGCATATCTAGAATAACGCACCTCGTTCTGTAACATGATACATCCAATAGGTTTTCGTTTTATTTGTTTCCCCTTTGTTCCAGTGTCTACCATCTTTAACAAATGACTGTTTTTAATGTTTGAAACTGACTTCAAAAGTTTGACAAAATTTGTTACAGTGTTACCTAATTATCTTAATTCCCCATACGAGGTTATTCCAAGTAGGAATGTGACATTTGTGATTACCTCTTAACATCACAAACATCAAAAATGTTTCTCTGATAATTTCAATACTAAATGAATATCGTTTAATGAAGCACTTTGTTCACGGGCTATGTAAACGTTAGTCTGCTATGATGACATTTAGCTAGTTTAAACTATCACAGGTACTTAGACGGTATACGCTAGTTAGTCCCCAACACAAGCATTTTGACTACATTATAATTTAATTAATCGTCATTAAACATGCAAGCTGAGTACTGTTATGCTTTACTGTAATGCTGCATGAACGAGGCATCAACAAGTTCTTTTGGTCACAATATGACTCGAGCCTAATTTCCAAACACGGAAAAAATTCAGACTTGTTTTCAGAAGTGTGGTACCAATATCACAGAATTTTGTAAGTTAAATCATTCACCATATATTCATTATGTGCTCAGCTCCAACAATCCTACCTGCCTTTTCTACTGAAGAACGATCACAAGAACTGGAACTACCACGAGTACCTTGCACTCCGTCAGCCATCCGAGTAAAATGAGTCGCAATTGTTCATTAATAAAAAAAATTATCTATTAAATATGAAATCACAAAGTTCCTCAGCTGTTAACATATACACAGTGTGAGATATGATCAACCTTATAGGTCTCACCGGTGGAATCACCACCTGTCCTGTAACAATGCAGAAACTCATAAAGCGATGAGATACAAAACTCACATCAAAGAAAATATCCCGTTCCACGAACTTCGGTACTTCTGTTGCAGGTCGTCAATACCAGGTTGTACTCTTAGTAATGGACAGTAGCTGTTACATATATCGCGCAATAAGGAAAGAAGTCAGACTTAGTTATAACTAATATGACGTAGAGTATGTCTTATTCCTCCACCAAATCGCTGTGTACAATATTGATAAAAGTTCAAGTATTTGAACACAATCCATCTTAATAAACAAAGAATGCGAACTATCACAAAAACCCATGTGCTACAGTTAGATATGCACCAGCTGACGGCCTGAGAACGCACATAAGAGTAAACTTATGACGAATATATACGAGAGAGGGACAGGGCCGGGAGAACGAGAGGAAGTAGTATAATCATAGAAGTAGTGGTAGAGGTAGTGGTAATAGTAGTATAGTAATAGCAGTAGTAGTAGTAATAGTAGTAGAAGCCACATCAGCAGTAGTAGTTGTAGTAGTAATAGTGCCAACTTGAAATTTACTGGCTCCCTTCCCTTCGCGCTTATGTGACTCGTTAATGGTCTAAATCGGACTGAAACGTCGTCATAAGTTTCAGTCTCCTATGTTAGGGTTATTTGTGCGTTGTTACAGCCACGTTATTGTGGGTTTTTTATTCTTTCTGAAAGAGTCCAGTTGGATGGATCAATTGCCTAGAAAAAGTAATAAAATAATTTTCCTCTCCCCTGTCCCTCCCAGTTTTTCCCTCAGCATACCTAATGTAAACCAGAGAATCTAGTTTCCATACTAACACTAGCTAGCGTGAGTTACCATGCTAACAATCTAGTTCCCATACTACCACTAGCTAGAGTGAGTTACCATGCTAACAATCTAGTTCCCATACTACCACTAGCTAGCGTGAGTTACCATGCTTACAGCTTGCAAAGATCACTATAGGAATGGTGGTTGACTTAAAGCATGCCGAATAAATACATATGTTTTCGGTGCATGTAACAGGATGTTTGAAAAGTTGAAAATGGGTACTTAAAGACGGAAGTTAAAAACTAAGATGAGTTACAGAGATGTCAGGAAGCATTTGTTCAGCTCCAGAATATTCAGGAAATGGATTGACCTGGACAATGAAGTTAAACTTAGAATGATGGGTCTCATCAAGCTAGGACAAACTGAATTCGCTAACGACCAGTTTTGAAAGTAAGGTCAGAAGCCGAGTCTCGACCCCTGCAATCACAAATAAGTGGGTACACATATTTAATATTCAGCTGTCTGGTTATATCACTCTGAGTTGCGATTTGACTCTTAAGAGGACAACTCATTGAAAGTATACAAAAACCAAAATACAATACACTGACCATTCTCACAGGAGTAACATGATGAATACCTCATTGATTTAGCTTGTATAGCATTCTATACTAGCCAAATCGTCCTTAACTTCAAATGGTAATTACTTTTTCTGTTGTAGTGCCTTGTGAATGTTTGAGGGTATTTGCATACATCTGCTGTGATAAATAGCCATGTGTCATTCATGTTGGTTACAGGTGATGATGATGATGATGATGATTGTGGTTGTAACTCAATAAGAATAAAAATAAACTTAGGCTGGGATGTTAAGAATATGAATTCACCGAGGTTGCTTTCTTGCCAGGGGTGACTCACATGGATGAACTCTTCTACCTGTTCTCTGGAGGACCTCTGTGGACTCCGCTAGAGCGTGAAGAAGACCTCAAACTGCGGAACATCATTACTACCTTGTGGACAAACTTTGCAAAAACAGGGTAAGAATTGAGTGATTAACATTCTAGCCTCCATTAAGAAATGCGTATCTTCATGTTTAACAGCTATCCATGTCCATGTTCATCAAAACTCTAATGGCTCAAACAACATAAAGTGCTGATACGTTGTACTAAAGAATTGTGTAAGATTCTAAGAGTGGCTTGTGTCGTTCCTTTTCTTTAAAATAGTATTCATTGAATCAGCCAGTTCTCACGTAGGTTTCCAGTTACAATGCCACTTAATGTATTTTTTTTTTTTTTTTTTTGGACTGAGCACTTACAATCTTCCGTCTCAGCACCTGTTATATTCCATAAAACTCCCTTCTGCTGTTGATATTCCCTGTCTCATGAACTTACGTGATTGTAGAGAATTGAACTGTCACCTACGATAGGTTATGAACTGAGCTGTCTCTATCTACTGGCTCTTGATATACTGTCTTCAACCTCCGGCACTTTTTTTGGCTAGTTCCATGGGAACTAGATAGTTTGTTATGCGTAAAGCTTATCGATTTCATGTGCGTTATTAAGGCAGCAATTCATCTGTAAAGTGTAATAATAATAAATAATCTTTATTTCTAAAAGTACATGTACCAGGTATACAGTCCTAGCTGACATCATTGACATACTACTATTACCTAGAGTTTACCTGGAGAGAGTTCCAACGCCCCTGCGGCCAGGGGCCTCATGTTGGACCAGAGCCTGATCAACCAGGCTGTTACTGCTGGCCGCGCGCAGTCCAACATACGAACCACAGCCTGGCTAGTCAGGTACCGACTTTAGGTGCCTGTCCAGTGCCCGCTTGAAGATAACCAGGGGTTTGTTGGTAATCCCCCTGATGTATGCTGGGAGGCAGTTGAACAATCTTGGGCACCTGACACTTATTGTGTTATCCCTCAACGTGCTAGTGGCACCCCTGCTTTTCATTGGGGAGATGTTACATCGCCTGCCGAGTCTTTTGCTTTCGTAGGGAGTGATTTTCGTGTGCAAGTTTGGTACTAATCCCTCGAGAATTTTCCATGTGTATATAATAATGTATCTCTCCCGCCTTCGTTCTAGAGAGTACAGGTTTAGGAACTTCAAGCGTTCCCAGTAATTGAGGTGTTTTATCGCAGTTATGCGTGCCGTGAAGGTTCTCTGCACATTTTCAAGGTGAGCAATTTCACCTGCCTTGTAAGGTGCAGTTAGTGTGCAGCAATATTCCAGCCTAGATAGAACAAGCGATCTGTAAAGTGTCAACATGGGCTTGGCATCCCTGGTTTTGAAGGTTCTCATTATCCATCCTGTCATTTTTCTAGCAGATGTAACCACAAATATTTGAGTTCAAATAGGTGACTACAAGTGAAAGGAAAACATGAATTTATAGGGAAGGTTGCACCTCTCACCGTGCAGGAGGGCAGGGAATGGCAGGCAAGTGCGTGGGAGGACACATCAACGAGTGAGATGACAGTTCCTGTAGGGAAAATTTAAATTGGTGAAGGAAGTTCCTTTATGCTATATAATTCCTGATCTTGTGCTGGCGTTGATCCATTATTTGTTTTCATATGCATCAGAGAATTTACGAAAGCACAAAGGTTTAGGTGCATATAAATAGTTTTGTGTAACTAGGTTTATGACAAAAATGGTGATATTCGACAGAAATATAACAAAATAAAATTATGAACTTCAAAAATAAATTTACGACATCTTTATCACACATATATAGTTGACGTATAAATCTGTTACGTTTACAAATAACTGAGGTGGTTGAAAAATGTAAAGCCGTTGATATGAAGATTTCAGAAAAACAGACAGAAATAGTGGAGAATGCCAATAGTGAACAATGCAACTCGAGATAATGGTTCAGAATTCGTTCAAGTAAAACTGCTACCTCAAAAAATAAGTGTGTTGTATTGATATAAAAAAAACTTGCTAAAACCGTTATTAAATATGTTTGCTAACTACAAACAAAAGTAAAAATCTCCATAATGGCCTACTTCCGGTATAATAAGTCAAATAAATGTACCTTATCATATGATGTTGGTGATGAACACCTAAAACGTGACCTAATGCCGCAGCTTTTAAATCGTTCTACAAAATAATTGGCTTTCTTACACAGAGAATATATACCATATTATGACCAAGATGTTTAACGGTACGGTGTCCCGTGGCTCGGTTGGCAACGCTCTAGCCTCACATTGAGTGTCGGTGGTTCAATCTCCAGCATGGGTGGAAACTTTGGTCATGTTTCTTTATGCATACTGTTTATGTTCATCTAGCAGTATGTAGGTACGTGGGAGTTAGTCGACTGGTGTGGGTCGCATTCTGGGGGACAAGATTGAAGAACCCCAATGGAAATAAGACAGACAGTCCTCGATATCTCACTGATTTTTCTGGATGGCTAACCCTCCCCCGGTTAAAAATCAGAACAAATATTAATAGTTTCAATTTGATTGCAACTGTCAGGTTACTTTAGTTACCCATTTAACGCATTCTCTTTGAAGCATCTTCTTAGTTATAGAAAATGCATCTTTAAACATCTAGTGATACTGCAGAAACTTGGAAACTCGATTTAATGACGATACTATGACGTTATTCAGATTAATATTCCCGATGGGTTAGCACCACAAGAATGCAAAACAGTGTGCCGTAAGTTTTTTTGGGGACCTTTATTCCTATTCTGAAAGATGCAGCCCAAAATAGTCGACTAACATCTACTGCTAAGTGGCTAAGTGGTTGTTTTTTAAATTTGTTATAAGTCTGTCGACTAGGTAGGTAATGGTTTTAATGCTGCAGGTCACATGTACACCACCAAACAAGAGTACTATAACCCTAAAATAGTGTTTAAGTAAGTTTTCAGTACGAATGTACTGTGAGATGCGCACCTCGGTCTATATATTATATAATAAGTTTTTCAATTAGGCCTTATTCAGTCTACCGCTAAGTGAAGAGTGGGGCATCAAATGTTATAATAAAACTAGCCCTCGCTTTCCTATTCTCCCAAAATTGATCCCAGGTCCTTTAGATTGTGTGCTAAATATGATACCATTGAGCTAGGAGCCATGCTCTTATTAAATCGAAGACACAAAGAGCAAGCCGTATCAGTAAAACCTTTTCCAAGTTACATAAAATTATTACGTAACATTTGAAACATGATGAATTTCAAATGAGCGAAAACTTCGTTTGTAGTAAAGGTCTACTCTGTCTACTTGTCTTTGATTCACTAAGTGTCAGCTTACTGCCTGTCTTTTACAGTCATTCACATCCAACCATATCTAGATCAAAATATATACAACTTAATAATAATAATAATAATAATAATAATAATAATAATAATCTTTATTGCTACAAATACATGTACAAAATATACAGGCCAAGCTGACATCAGTGACATACTACTACAGAAGAACCTCTGTGTTCAGAATTAATTGGTTCCTGAGAGTGTTCTGAATATTGGACCATTTTAAGAGCACGCATTCCACTGCTGACCTTGCTACAGGCAACTTACAGTCGCTTTACCTCAAGAAGAATCCCTTCGATCCCCGTCGGGGATGGAAATTTGTAACCTAAACACCATCGCCTTAACTCTTTCATGATTCTTACATATCGTGTAAAGATTAAACCAGCCATTGGAGTCATAAATGACACCACCAAATTTGCCCATGCTACCGCTGTAAGGACCTGCTTGCATTTCAAATGCCCAGCAATCCACTCTCTGAAGGACTCCTTTATTGACGTCTGTACTGACGACATTGAAGCATCAAAACTCATGGACGACACTGCAGTGAAGACACTCAGAGACCGACAGTTCAACATATCTCCTTCGCCATTCTTGCTTGCGAAACGTTCAGTTTTTGTAAAACGGCTAAACAAGATCGTCACATCTTTATCAACTGCTGACCTGAATACCTCTATCAAAGAATAAAACACATGGGCCTCGGTAGACACCATAACACGAATTCCCTACGCCTCTTCAATGAACAAAATCATCTTTTCAAACATCGCAATGACTACCCAAGCGCTCTCTGGTGGACTAGCCATCTCGTATTACCATATACATCCACGCCAAGTAGAACCAGAACGTTCCGTTCATGTCTCACCCTGCTGGAGCTGTTACTCTTACCATCACTAAACCAACGACTGTCCCATTAAAGAAAAAAAATTATGTTCCAACTCCGGAAAAGAAGGTCACGACTTCAAAGCCTGCACCACCACCAATGCCACCTTGCAGGTAGATGCCCACTAAGAAAAGCAGTGCTGTCCAAGAAAATCAAATTAGAAGCTAAGATGAACAGCCTCAAATCGCCGACATATGCCGCCATAAAACTCCAGTCCGACACCACTATAATACTTCAAGACACACAACAGTCCTGTCTACTCAACAACTCCCTCTCTCCACTTCCTGAAGCGGCTCCCTCCAAGGTGCTGTATTGCATGGTGTATGCGCACCTTGCTAATGCAGCCAACCCCAGCACCTTCAACACCACTATCAACGAACTATTCCATCTTAACATAATGCCTGCTTTCGTTTTTTTGGATTCCATGCCATCAGCTGACATCCTCAAGATTCTTCCTAACGTTGCAAAATTCACGACACCGGCAGATCTGTCTTTTTCTGCCCAAGCAACTGTTCCGGAAGCATCCACAACTACCTCCACGGCCGTCAACACCTCTCATCTGCCTCAATTACCGTCTCCCAAAAGGCTGATACACCACTATTACACCTCTCAACTGCTTTTGTCGACCCTCACTCACCTGCTAGCACTGTGGTAAATTTTACGTTGGTAGAACATCAACAGGTACTGTAACAGGGTAACACTGTACTTATCTTTGTTGCTGGGTCATCTTTCTGCAGCTTCAGCCAGATAGATTCCCCGATGTGACCCAGTGTTCTACCGTCACAGAGCTGTTAGGGACAAATGTATTAAGTGAGTTAGAATATTAGATTAATTGCCCCAGAGGAGCGTATAGTATTTCATCATTCAGTAGAGGAAACTGAATAACTGATACTCACTGAGTTGGGCTAAAAAGTCCTCCATTCACTGGGTGAATGATAAATCTGCCTAGAACATAAATCAGTTCCTAACTGTGCAGTTACTAGAACATCAAGATGTCTGAGCAGACTTACCTGGTTATTTGTATCGGACCCTTAATTAACACCCGGGTAATGCTGAATTGATTGAAGATGGCTGAGGAATATCACACATCCTTGTCTGGTGGTGTTACACTCGCTATTGTTCTTCAGTATTTGTCTGTTACAGTAGTCACTACAAGAAGCTGCACACACTTCTCTGTAATATACCGCTAATTTGATTTGGATTGTCCTTTTTAGCACATAAACGCGTGGAAGATTGTTTTTATTAATTATCCCGGTGTGAATGTTTCCTCTACGAGGATTAAAATGCAATCTAAAGCCCGCTCCTCTGCTCGCCCCAGCTTGCTCTGTATCGCTGACCTAAGCACCATTTCCCAACTTGCTTAACACTGCAACAGTTTGCAACTCAAATGCTTGTTTTCTTTAAATATTTCGATCAGTGAGAGTTCATGATTGTTCCACACGTGTATAAAGTGAAACAGGAGTTTTCTGTACTTTTCCTGCTACGTGGAAAATTCTCGAGGAATTAGTGCCAAACTTGCACATGAGTCACTCCCAACGAAAGCAAAAGACTACGCAGGTGATGTAACATCCCCCCAATGAAAAGCAGGGTGCCACTAGCACGTTGAGAGACAACACAATAAGTGTCAGGGGCCCAAGACTATTCAACTGCCTCCCAGCATACATCAGGGGGATTACCAACAAACCCGTAGCTGTCTTCAAGCAGGCACTGGACAGGCACCTAAAGTCGGTACCTGACCAGCCAGGCTGTGGTTCGCACGTTGGACTGCGTGCGGCCAGCAGTAACAGCCTGGTTGATCAGGCTCTGATCCAACATGAGGCCTGGTCACAGACCTGGCCGCAGGGGCGTTGACCCCTGGAACTCTCTCCAGGTATACTCCAGGTATACTCATATACACTACCACTAATCTCAAGAGGGTTTGCATACGTGACCAAGATACGTTGTATACACGACCTCTGTGACGTTTCAGAGTACAAACATGTTTTAATTATTAAACTGTTGATCAGGAAGATAGCAAGATGCCATCTGCCCCTTTCTGAGGGCTGGGCTCCTCAGTTGGAAAGGGCTTGATAGGGCTGAAGGGGACCGATACCCCCTCCTGGAGAAATTTCTCCACAAGCACCATGGTAGACTCGTCTACTGAATCCACGTCAGAAGATACTGACGACTCTAGCACACCAACATGGGAAAGCCATAAGGCTTTCCTGCTCCATCAAACGCCGACACCATGACCTTCACTGAACTCTACAAAGGCCTTGTGCAGGAACTGTCAAGTTTACCTGCGAACAACCTCATCACATCACACTCACCCAAGTTTTGGAATTCCCCAAGCCTCTACGATTCACCTATGGAAACAAGACAAAACTTTACCACCTCTCTAGGAGCAGCTTCAAGAAATTTGAGAATGGCTCTTCAACAAACCTGCCACCTTAATCACGTCAAATAACACCACCAGTATGCTGCCCTCTGATGTTCCTACCTGCCTGTCCTGTCCTGCGACCTAACCTGCTGCCAGCATGTCAAGACAGAAGACCTTTAACCTCATCAAGACCGTTGCAACTGAGCCTACTTTTCCTGATTTCTCCAGTCTGTCCCACGAGCGCCTAGCTGCTGAGTCAAGCCCTGGAACTTAATCTATGACTGTGGACATTCTTCTCCAACGCTTTTCTTCGCCTGTCCCGACTTCCCAGCTCACCTCACATGGGGTCTTACCTAAACTTTCTTGTCTTGTCTTGGACAATTTTTTCCTTAGGAAATAATGTAAACTGGAATAATAATGTGTTGAAGATTGAGCACATTTATTTATCACTGTCAAAGCTGACCTTAGCAAATTTTAAGTTGGCCTCTCTTGTTCCTAATCTTACTCCTATATACCCAAAACAAACCTGGGTTAACCCTCGAATTCCTTTGCGACTTTAACTTCATAATCTCTTTTGGCTTTTCTTATTTATCTTTTTAATTGAATATATTGATTTGTTAAGTGCCCCTTTTCCTTTTTGATTCACCTGTAGATGACTCTTTTGACCTATGAGATATTTTAATCTATTGCCTACCCGTTTAGAATTTTTTTTTATCTTATTTTCCTATTTGGAAAGTAAGTAGTGTGGGAAGGTTGAGCTATACTTTGAAGTATATCATATTGGCAACTATCATCAGTTACCTGACCACAGGATAAGGACCTGTCAGACCACATCAGTTCACTTCAATCAGGTAATTTCTCAGATCTATGAAATCGGCCAAGCGGAAGTAAGGGACATTGACTTGGTTTTAGTTATTAAGGTAATTCCATGATATATTGAAACTGAGTGATTTGTGATCGCTTTTCCCAAGATCATCATTAACTTCAAGATTATTAATTAGTGATTCCCTGTTGGTAAGAACCAAGACAAGCAGGCTGTTTCCTCTAGTTGGTTCTGTTACAATATGTTTTAAAAAGCAATACTGAATCGTGTCAAGAAAGTCACTAGAATCAAGATTTCCTGTCAAATTACTCCAATCAATTTGCATAAAGTTAAAATTTCCCATTAACACAACATTTACTATCTAGATGCCTCATGAAATTCGTCCAACAAAAAATTACCGCGTTCCCTACCAAGGTTTGGGGGGCTGTAAATCATCCCCAAGATAAGTCTTTCACGTCCCTAAGATATTGTAGCCAAACAGATTCAGTTCCCCATCGCTTCTAATTTTATATCTTGTCTAATGCAACAGTTTAAATTATCTCTGACGTACATCGCAACTCCACCATTGTTACTGTTAACCATGTAGGTGTGGAACAATTTATAGCCTTGTATGTGGCACTCAGAAAGCATTTCTTTGTTTTTCAGGATGAAGGAGGTTTCTGTTTTAGCAGTATTATCTATGTTTCCTGCACATGCAATTAATCTTATTTCTTAGGCTCCTACTATTAGTATAGTAAACCTTAAGGGACTTAGTCTCTACTGTCTCTGTTGACAATTGCACTTATTGCATTTATTAGTAACTTTATGAAGAACTTTGTCTTCTGAACATATCCTTGAAGTATCCTGGCAATTTTTGCCGCTTTCATCCCGTGTAATGTAATGTAACTGTTTTCCACACACACACTTATACATCTATCGTATATCATTTTTAAGTCCTAGACAACTCAGCAACGGCCACCTCGACAGAGTTGCCTGACGATACCATCCTTGCCCCAGAGACATACCCCTTCTCTTGCATGCCACCCTTGCCCCAGAGATATACCCCTTCTCTTGCATGCCACCCTTGCCCCTGAGATATACCCCTTCTCTTGCATGCATGTTATGTTTTCAATAGAAATTGTCCTAGAGGCTAATTTATGGGATTACTAGTTCTTTGCACTGTTTGTCTAGCCAGTGATTTACACCAGTTGCTCTAGACATCCATTCATTGCCCTCTCCTCTTCTTCGCAAAATGCTACATATAATCAGGACACCTCTTTTAGACCTAATTAATGCTATAACTCACCTGTACTTATCTAGAAACTCCTGTCTCCTACCCTTCCCAGTATTGTTTCCACCAGCACTGGGGCATAAAATGGGCTCTTGTTCCTATTCCCTGATATGATATTATCCAACGTGTTGACTATGTCACTAATAACAGCTCTTGGAAAACACATTCTCTGTCTCAGCTTCCTATCTCTGTTGCAGAAAGTACAATCAATAATTCTTACTTGTGAGTCACCGACCACAAGGATATTCCTACCTTTATTAGCAGAAGAGTTAGTGGTACCTTTATCTTCACTGATCACGGAAGTACATTCATTCTGGAGCAGACAAGCGATTTCCTACCTTCAAATATTCTCTTTTAGTCTTCCATACTTTGATGTTTCTTCCTTTACTGGAAACGTCTACCCACTTGTAACTGCTGCCAATCTGCTCCTTACTGCTGGAAACCTGTCTTCCTTCACTATTACCAACCACCTCACATTCATTACTATACTTATGCAGGGGAATTTTAAGTTTCTTATTTTCCACCTTGAGAAGTAGAACCTCCTCCTTCAACACCTTGAACTCAGACTCTAATACACTACACAAGCAAGTCATGGTGCACTATAACACTCCACACTAATCTCCGGTAACAGCTCAGTTATGACATCTCGTGACAACTGACTTCAGAGAACTGACCATATACAAACATTTTCCTGTCTCTTTTCTTGTTATTTTTGTCACTGCCTCTTTTCATGTGCTCTGTATTTTAAATTTTGCGCAGTTGTTTTGAAGCGTCCAATGTCTTGATGATTGGGAACAGCTGGCGTTAAATCGTTTGTTCTTCCCCAGTGAGGAAAATGGGACTGGTGAACCCTCAGGGGCATCATAATGCTGGGGCCTTCTTCAGTGAGTTCCATGGCGCCTCAAATGTTAGGGCGATTTCGAGTGTTTTGTTTTTTTCGGGATTACATAACAAACATAGGTTTGCTATTTGCAATCTCTGAATTGGAAAATATAATAAGCATAGTTTTGTTACACACAGCTGCTGAATTAGGATGCATACAGTCTGTGTGGTTCGAATAAGTAGTCTACCGTTATGTCTATACCGTTTTCTATGAACAAAGTTTCCATAATTTCTCAGACTGAGACGCATTGGCTTAATTCTTCCATTGGAATAAAAACCTCCTGTTGGTATGGTTAATTCGTTTGAACTATAAAGTAAGGCATTTAGGATTTTCCCTAACATATTCTTGCGGTAAACTTTTCAGTCTGTTTTACCGTCTGCATTCCTTAGTTCCCATAAGCGGCCGAGGGTGAAATTAATCGACCTAAGGTATTTTGAGAAATTATGTGGAGGAATTTTCACAAGCAGCATCTTGAATTAACCTTTCACCCACACAACTGGGGAGAACTCTTGACACATCTAAAACAGTTTGTACTTACTGATAGTGATGTACCTTGGGTCACTGGGTCACAACAATGTCTACACTGGGTCACAACAATGTCCCTCCTTCAACGCTCCCCAACTCACTTCGGGTCTTTAGATTAGGAGCATATGGTTCCTGAATATTTATTATGAAAATTTAAGTCAGTAGCACTCGTAATATTTGCTGTGGTCTGTATAACAATTATAAAAGAAACTATGTGACTTGACATAAGTATATTTGTTATTACTACAAATTTCATATTAAACACACAATTAGAAAAACAATAGAAGACTCTTACCCACTTATTCTATGGATGATATATCCTAACACCTCCCTAACAGGTCGGCAATTAATATTGGCCAATGACTAGCTACCTTTTGTGTGAGGTTTATACACACTGGGAGGTGAACACAAATTATTGCAGTGCACGCGGTGATACAATTCCTCATCTTGTTAACACCGCGTCTCGTTTTTCATCATTATCAGCATTATTTTGATGAGTTCATTACATATCTGGGCACTTCCAGATGCACTTTCGCTTCCTTTATCCCTTCGTTACAAGATTCGGTCGATAATATTTCTATGGGGGCCGATGTTTCTCGATTAATTACACCACTAATTAGTACAACATTACGCCATCTTCCCGGCTTCCCCCGTCACTAAACGTTTATTTTTACACATACTTTTATATAAATTCAGTGATATTTATAAGTGTGTAATACATTTTCTTCCAGCATTATAACATTAACATTTTACATAATTAAATGATTAACATAAATAAGGAAATTATAAGGGATGTCGGTTCCCCTGTGGCTTATTACCTTTTGAGAGTCACGTCACATCAGTACCACATACCTGCATTATTATGTATACATTACTTTTCTATCAATTAACACAAATCGCAGGAAAATTATCAAAATTTTCCCACAGTGTTAAATTATTAGATTCGTTACCGTAATGACAGGTAATAAACAATGTTTTTAATAAAGCAAGTCACTTGGGATTGACTGATGTGTTATTGCATACACAAAATTAATAAATATTATCCTATCATAATGGTTCTTCTAGCAGTTGTCAGACACAAAAGAGTGTTGATTATTTTGCTTTTAAT
>WNWK01010355.1:0-30000 GCA_009830355.1 Cherax destructor | reverse complement strand
CAAGACAGTGATGGAGTGAATGATGAAAGTTTTGTTTATGTCAAAAGCCACCCTACCTTGGTGGAAACGGCCTATGTGTTAATAATATATATATATATATATATATATATATATATATATATATATATATATATATATATATATATATATATATATTATATATATGTATATATATATATATATGTATATATATATATTATGTATATATATATATATGTATATATATATATATATGTATATATATATATATATGTATTTTTATATTTTATATATTGTATATATATTTTATTTTTATTATATATATATATATGTATATATATATATTTTTATGTATTTTTATTTTATATATATGTATATATATATTATATATATATATATATATATATTATTATTATATATGCATATATATTTTTATATATATATATATATTATATATATATATATAATATATTATATATTATTATATATATATATATATTTATATATATATATATTATATATATATATATATGTATATATATATATATATATTTATATATATATATATATATATATATATATTTTATATTATATATATATATATATTTATATATATATATATATATATATATATATATATATATATATATATATATATATATATATATATATATATATATATATATATATAATGTCGTGCGATTAGGTAGTTAGTTAGTTAGTTCAGACTCTCAGGTAAGGACCCACTAGATTAGGTAAAACTTTGGATTTTGGCTTAAATAAAAGCTCACTTTGCCATATAAGACAAGTAAAAATTTGTGTATGCAATAAATTCGCCAAATCATTCTGAACATAACGAAAAAAAAATATTTCATTGTGTTTGTTTATTATTAAATTAATGTTAAGGTATCTAAAATATATTTAGTTGGGTTAGGCTAAATTAAATTGCTTGTTGTAATAAGGTTAGGTAGGTTTTCAAAGTTTCTCTTGGTACAAAATTATAAATTCTTACATTAACATAAATAAAAAATATATCTTTAAACGTATAAGAGAACAGTTTAGGAAAGGACTCTAATTTTAGATGAGTTCTTGCTAATTGACCAGTTTTACCTAATCGGACGACATATATATATATATATATATATATATATATATATATATATATATATATATATATATATATATATATATATATATTATGTAGGTTGATAGACAGCAACCACTCGGGAAGTACTACCGTCCTACCAAGTGAGTGTAAAAAGGAAGTCTGTATTTTGTTTTACATGATGGTAGGATTGCTGATGTCTTTTTTTATTTTGTCTCATAAACATGCAAGATTTCAGGTACGTCTTGCTACCTCTACTTACTTAGGTCACAGTACACATGCATGTACACGTTTATGTATACACACTCATCTGAGTTTTCTTTGATTTACCTTAATAGTTCTTATTCTTATTGCTTTTCCTTTCATATCCATGGGGAAGTGGAACAAGAATCTTTCCTCTGTAAGAAATGCGTGTTGTAAATGTCAATTAAAATGCCGGGAGTAATGGGCTAGTAACCCCTTTTCCCATATAAATTACTAAAAAGAAAAAGAAGAAAATCGTCAAAGTGGGATGTTTGAATGAGAAGAAATTGGATGTCCTGGCCTTAAGTGAAACAATGCTGAAGGAGTAGCAATAATGTTGAATAATCAGTTTTTGCAGGAAAAGAGGGAATATAAATGTATAAATTCAAGGATTATGTGGAGTTAAATAAGGGTTGGATGTGAAAAGTGGGTTATAGTAAGTGTTTATTCACATGGAGAAGAGAGAAGTGTAGAGAAGAGAGAGAAATTTTGGGAAATGTTCGAGTGAGTGTGTGGGGAGTTTTGAACCAAGTGAGAGAGTGCATGTGGTTGGGGATCTCAATGCTAAAGTGGTTAAAAATGTTGTGGAGGGAGTAGTAGGTAAATTTGGGGTACCAGGGGTAAATAAAAATGAGGAGCCTTTAATTGAGCTATGTGTAAAAGAGGTTTGGTAATAAGTAATACAAATTTTATGAAAAAGACGATAAATAAGTATACAAAGTATGATATAGCACGTAATGAAAGTAGTTTGTTAGATTATGTATTGGTGGATAAAAGGTTGATGGGTAGGATCCAGGATGTACATGTTTATAGAGGGCAACGATACATCGGATCATTATTTAGTTGTAGCTACAGTTAGAATAAAAGGTAGATGGGACAAAAGAAAATGGCAACAGCAAGTAAGAGAGAGGTAAAGTGTATAAACTAGGGAGGAGGAAGTTAGGGTGAGATATAAGCAACTATTGGCAGAAAGGTGGGCTAGTGCAGTATGAGTGGGGGGGGGTTGAAGAGAGTTGGGATAGTTTAAAAATACAGTATTAGAATGTGGGCAGAAGTTTGTGGCTATAGGAGGGTGGGTGCAGGAGGAAAGGAATGAGTGGTGGAATGAAAAAGTAAAGGGTGCGATAAAAGAGAAAAAGGTAGCTTATGAGAGGTTTTTACAAAATGGAAGTGTTGTAAGAAGAGCAGAGTACATGGAAAGTAAAAGAAAGGTGAAGAGAGTGGTGAGAGAGTGCAAATGGAGAGCAGATGAAAGAGTGAGAGAGGCACTGTCAAGAAATTTTGCGGAAAATAAGAAAAAGTTTTGGAGCGAGATAAACAAGTTAAGAAAGCCTAGGGAATGAATGGATTTGTCAGTTAAAAACAGAGTAAGGGAGTTAGTAGATGGGGAGCTGGAGGTATTGGGTAGATGGCGGGAATATTTTGAGGAACTTTTAAATGTCGATGAAAAAAGGGAGGCGGTAATTTCATGCACTGGCCAGGGAGGTACAACATCGTTTAGGAGTGAGGAAGATCAGGAGGTGAGTGTGGGAGAGGTGCATGAGGCATTATGTAGAATGAAAGGGGGTAAAGCAGCTGGAACTGACGGGATCATGACAGAAATGTTAAAAGCAGGGGGAAATATAGTGTTGGAGTGGTTGGTATTTTTGTTTTAATATTGGCAAAGAGCTTGTATAGTTCCTTTATATAAAGGAAAGGGGGATAAAAGAGACTAAGAATTATAGGGGAATAAGTTTACTGAGTATACCAGGTAAAGTGTACGGTAGGGTTATTATTGAAAGAATTAGAGGTAAGACGGAGAGTAGGATTGCAGACGAGCAAGGAGGCTTTAGAGTGGGTAGGGGATGTGTAGATCAAGTGTTTACATGAAGCATGTATGTGAACAGTATTTAGATAACGGTAGGGAAGTTTTCATTGCATTTATGGTTTAGAAAAAGCCCATGATAGAGTGGATAGGGGAGCAATATGGCAAATGTTCCAAGTGTATGGATTAGATAATAGGTTACTGAATGCTGTAAAGAGTTTTTATGAGGATAGTGAGGCTCAGGTTAGGGTGTGTAGGAGAGAGGGAGATTACTTCCCGGTAAAAGTAGGTCTTAGACAGGGATACACATGTCACCATGGTTGTTTAATATATTTATAGATGGGGTTGTAAAAGAAGTAAATGCTAAGGTGTTGGGGAGAGGGGTGGGATTAAATTATGGGGAATCAAATGCAAAATGGGAGTTGACACAGTTACTAAAGATTCTAAAGAAAAGTTGCAAAGGTTAGTGGACGAGTTTGGGAGAGTGTGTAAAGATAGAAAGTTGAAAGTGAACATAGATAAGAGTAAGGTGATGAGGTTATAAAACGATTTAAATAAAGAGAAATTGGATATCACATTGGAGAGAGGGATTATGGAAGAAGTGAATGTTTTCAGATATTTGGGAGTTGACTTGTCAGCAGATGGGATTATGAAGGATGAGGTTAACCAAAGAATTGATTAAGGAAAAAAGGTGAGTGGTGCGTTGAGGTATCTGTGGAGACAAAAAACGTTATCCATGGAGGCAAAGAAGGGAATGTATGAAAGTATAGTTGTACCAACACTCTTATATGGGTGTGATGCATGGGTTGCAAATGTTGCAGCGAGGAGGCGGCTGGAGGCACTGGAGATGTCCTGTCTAAGGGCAATGTGTGGTGTAAATATTATGCAGAAAATTCGGAGTGTGGAAATTAGGAGGAGGTGTGGAGTTACTAAAAGTATTAGTCAGAGGGCTGAAGAGGGGTTGTTGAGGTGTATGGTGACGAATGGTTTTTGGGACCTGACGAGCTGTTGGAGTGTGAGCAGGGTAATATTTTGTGAAGGGATTCAGGGAAACCAGTTAATTGATTTAGTTGGACTTGAGTCCTGGAAATGGGAAGTACAATGCCTGCACTTTAAAGGAGGGGTCTGGGATAGTGACAGTTGGGAGGGACTATTCTCAGCTGTCGTATCTGAGCGCCTCTGCAAAGACAGTGATAATATATGAGTGTGGTGAAAATGTTGAATGATGATGAAAGTATTTTCTTTTGGGGATTTTCTTTCTTTTTGGGTCACCCTGCCTCGGTGGGAGACGGCCGACTTGTTGAAAAAAAAATGTATCTAACAGATACCTTAAACAACCTAGACACTTGACATAGCTGAACGTTTACAAACATTACCTCTTAGTTCACAGCAGGATTCGAACCTGCACACTCTCCATCAAGGAATACAGGTCTTTAGTCACGTGTCAAATAGGCGAAACCGGAGAGTTAGCCTTAAAAACAAAGGCTGTTTTCCAAAAAATAAGCATAATGAAAAAAAAAATAACCACTAATTCTTCAAAATCATTTCGAACACAGTAAAAATTATATATCATTGATTTTAAGAAATAATAAATACATTTAAATTGACCTATGAAATATATACCAAAATTAAGCAACAAAAAATTACGTTAAATTAGGTAATTTAAGTAATTTACTTTTTTATTACAAATAATTTTTTACCACAAATATAAATGTTTTTAGCTATCAATCTTCCTAAAACTGTTTTGGAAAAATCTATTTCACTGGTCTGCATGATTTTTTTTTTCGGTATATATATGGAAAATAGTGATTCATTGTGTTTTTTATTCATCTCTATCACATCAGGTTGTCAAGTTATACGGAAACGTTACTTTTCTCTTTTCGTATAACATAAGTAAATGAGAAAGTGGTATAGTACCAATTAAAATGCACCTTATATTGAATTAGATGTTAACTATAATATATTTTTCTTTATTTTCAGATATATAATATGTCTAGAGGCTGATAAATTCACCAGACATATTTGCTATGTCTGCGGGCAAATCACCTTCAGATTCCCGGAACAACATTACTCCTTTATTGAAGCGCTGTACTTGCTTATTTGGCTGCAAACTTGAGACCAGGACAAACCATTTGCACCACAAAAGCTTGCAAGGTTGCATCAGTAACCAATGGTCAGTTGGAAAACTTTATGTATGCCCTTTGAGTACCAATGGTATGGCGGGAGCAGATGAACCACGTGATAACTGCTACTTTTGTATGACTAAAGTAGCTGTATTCAACAAGAAGACTAAAGATCGCATAATATACCCAAATATTCTTCAGCAATAAGGCTTTCCACACTCTGAAGATATCCCTGTACCTGTGCCACCTGAGACATGGCAAATTTCATCTAAGGAGAGGAAGTAGACTGTGAACCACCAACAAATGACGATCCCAAACCCTTCAACCAAGTTGAGCTCAATGACTTGGTGAGAGACCTTAACCTTCAAAGAAAGTACACAGTTACTTGGCTCTAGACTGAAGGAACACAGACTTCTAGCTCCTGGAACAACATTTGCTTGTACCGTCATCGTGAAGCGGAATTCACTCAGTTCTTTGATAAAGAGGAATCTTTAGTTTTCTGGTCAAATATTTCTGGCCTTATTGAACACATGGGGATGTCATACAAAGCAGATGAATGGAGACTCTTCATTGATTCTTCTAAAAGAAGTTTAAAGGTGTACTTCTTACAATGGCAAACAACTGCATCTGTGCCAATTGGCCATAGTGTCCAAATGTCAGAAACTTACGCAAATATGAAGACACTAATATCTGCAATCAAGTACCAGAATCCCAATTTTCTAATTTGTGGTTATTTAAAAGTTATTGCTCTCCTACTAGGTCTTCAAGGGGGATACACAAAGTATCCCTGTTTTCTGTGTCTTTGGGATAGTAGGGCAGACAGCCAGCACTATGAACAAAAAGACTGGCCACCAAGAACCAGATTCTTACCCAGAAATCACAACGTGAAAACTGTGCCACTAGTTGACCCCAAGAAAATTCTTCTGCCACCACTCCACATCAAATTAGGGCTTATGAATCAAAGAATCTTTGTTGGCCCTCAGATTCGGGAATTGATGAAGGACAAGCAATTTTATGAAGCATTAGCAGGTGTCGAGGCGCATGCATGGTTTTCATACAAGCAGATTGTCCACAACTTCCTGGGAAACAGGCGCTCCCCCGAATATGAAAAAAATGATCCAAGACCTGTTTTCAAGTTTCCAACAACTTGGGTCTAGAATGAGTGTAAGATGCACTTTTTGCACTCACATCTTGACTATTTTCCCAACAATTGTGGGGACTACAGTGAGGAACAAAGACAGCGGTTCCATCAGGATATTTTCACCATGGGAACTCGATACCAGGAAAATGGAATGTCAGCATGATGGTGGATTACTGCTGGTCATTGAAACGTAATTGTCTCGATGCACAGCACAAGCGAAAATAAAAGCGATCCTCCTTCCTTTGATTCAATATGTAGGAACATATTTTTTAATAAAATTATTTGATTTGATTCATGTTGATTTGAAATTCATATGTTCTTAAACCTAACAGAATGTGTTTTTCCATGATTATTTGCCTAATTTCAATAAAGTAACAATTTATAAAAACTCACATTTATTGTTAACATTCATTTGTATTTTATTCAAAATCCTTACGCGATAGAGCAAAATGGTTTAGATATTTACAATCAAGATGGCAACCATAAATAAAAATAAAAATTAAAAACATTCCAATTGCAGACCAGTGTTTTTAGGAGAGTTTTGCTTATTAGGTAATAATATGTATATATATATATATATACATATATAATATATATATATATATATATATATATATATATATATATATATATATATATATATATATATATATATGTCGTGCCGATTAGGTAAAACTTGCGATTTTGGCTTAAATAGCAACGCTCACCTTGCCATATAAGACAAGTGAAAATTTGTGTATGCAATAATTTCGCGAAAATCATTCTGAACATAACGAAAAAATATATTTCATTGTGTTTGTTTATTATTAAATTAATGTTAACGTATCTAAAATATATTTAGTTGAGTTAGGCTAAATTAAATTGCGCTTGTTGTAATAAGGTTAGGTAGGTTTTCAAAGTTTCTCTTGGTACAAAATTATAAATTTTTACATTAACATAAATGAAAAAAATATATGTTTAAACGTATAAGAGAAAATTTTAGAAAGGACTTAATTTTAGATGAGTTCTTGCTAATTGACCAGTTTTACCTATTCGGCACGACATATTATATATATATATATATATATATATATATATATATATATATATATATATATATATATATATATATATATATATATAATAAAACCATGACCCTTATGAACTAAATAATGTAGATCTTAATTCATCTGAATGCGAAGAAGTTCGGGTTATCAGTTATCTAAAGCCAAGTCAACAGTACCTAATTGTTTGCAGTGAAGGGAATCGTATCCTTGGCTTCATATCAAGAAGTGTAAATAACAGGAGTCCTGTTGGTTAGGCTTCATTTATATTAGGCTGAGCAGTTCTAGACATCGTATTACAGAATGAACATAAATGTGCTGGAAAACGTACATAGAGGGCACTGTGTCTCACTCTCTAGAAAGATATAGAATCAGGGAAACTATTAATAAAGGGGATGCAAATAACTTGCTAAAAATATCTAACCAAGACAGGACTCGCTGCAATGGGTTCAAGTTGAAAACCTTTAGATTTAGAAAGGATATAGGTAAGCATTGATTTGGTAATTGAAGCGAACACATGGTGAAGCTTTAACACTAAGTTAGACAAGTACATAAATGGATGTAGGTTGGTGAGTTGAACCTGCCTAACATGGGCCAGTAAACCTGCTGCAGTGCTCCTTTCTTCTGATGTACTTAATATATCTTTTTGAATTATACTAAATGAAGTAGTCACTGTATTGTAATGTTCCTGTCAGTCAATATTAAAACATATTTAACCACTGTAGTTAAACAAATTCATTTACTGTGAAAGGCTTAATCAAATGAAGTCTTTTATCGTAATTTTATATTATCGCTAACTCAGTGTTGGTTGGTAACTTACAGTTTACAGACCCGACTTAGGGGCGCTCAACGCTGACCCACCAGGCTGTTAATGCTAGAGCGTAATGCATATATATATATGCACATTTACGTACACACATACATATGCAAAATCATGCATGCCTACCAACATACCGAGTATTCAAACGCATGCATGCGTGAGATAGTCATTTATTTATATTATGCTACGTTAGAATTTATTGTTTTCCCAGTTTATTCCCTTTATGTGCACTGAGAAGAAACTGGTCAAGTGAGATACAGTGATGACTTTATCAGACTTAGCAGACACAACATATCTTGTTTTCCTTTACATTATAGATATTATATCATTATTTTTTTATGATAAACATTTATAATAATTGATGTTTCTCGATATATAAATATTTTTCATGACTATATATTTTTGTTCCATATTTCAACATTATTTCACTCACTGTTTAGATTTTCAGTTTTCTGTAAAAAGGCCTATTATTAAGCTACGTTTTTCCTTTAGTGTATTCATATTTTTAGTGTTACTTTTTTTATTATTGATTTTCTTCATCAATGATCAGATTAAATATAAAGAACATAATCAGCCTTATGGACACTTTCTCTCACACCATGTGCTTAATTGCCTCCCTTTTGGGGAATCTATAGACATTACAGTAATCTATGTGAAAGGTCAAGATCGTAAGGTACCAGTCACTTTCAACAAGTATTATAAATTTGCGTCTGACACATGAAACACTTCTTGTAAATACCTATTCCCAAAATAGGCCTAGTTCTGAGGCCCCTTGAGCGTCAATATGCTTTGCTCTTCTGTTCTCTCGATGTTCGAGGTATGGACAATAGGTAGCATTAAAAAAATACAAATTTTAGAGATGCAAACTGCACTTCTCAGGCGTTATATATATGGTGACAAAAAACTTCTGTGTAAAATTTCAGACTATATTTTATGCCCATTTACCCTGCAGCATCGTGATCGACGTTCGTCAAATTATACACCATTGAAAGCAAATCGTATAATCAAATGTACATGGGTTATATCAATCATCAACTATTTAATTTTAAATTATTAAAAATTATAAGTGAAGTCTTTCTTGGTGCTGAACTTTGGCATCAATTTCCTGGAATATATTATTTGCATGATATATCCATCTCTTGCCTTCTGTCCATTCACTTCAGTGTAAGCTTCAGTTATCAATTTTATCCCTCTCTCAACAGTTTGAGTGTTGTTTGGCTACTTGGGAACCTCCAGTGGAGTCTCAATAATTTTCAGAACCTGTTGATCTGATAGAGAAGCAGTGAAAAGAGGCTCAGTTTTGAGTTCAGTCTTCCAGTCAATCATGGAATGATAGTTCTTTGCTTGCCACTTTAGTTTAGGAATCACTACTTTTGTTGAGTTGACAATAGGAGTCACATTGTCATTATCTTCATCTTCACTGTCATCCTCATCATCAGTGTAGATTAACAAGTCCTCGTCAACAGCATCAGCAGAATCTTCTCCATCCTCATCAGAGCTCTCAGTACTTTCTTCTCTCTGCTGATTCTCATCTTTATATTTTTTATCATTGAGACAGCTTTGTCTCTCACAGTCATGTCTTCATCAGCGCACATACCAAGAAGCAGCTGATCTGTGTCAGCAAAGTAGGAATTTCTTTGGACAGTTTTCTTTACTATCTTCTTTTCTTCACTGTTCAGATGTGTCTGACATAAAGATGCAGCTTGATGTGGAACCACATTGGAGCATTGAACTTTAAAATCATAATGACGACTCTTTTCAGCTCCTGACTGGGTCTTGACGTTGCCACATACAACCACATCCTACTCCATAAAGTATTCCACCTTGACACACATTGTGGACCTGGTTCAAGAGCAGCCAAGTCATCATCAACCACAAGTATTTCTGGTCCCAGGACAGATCCTCTGCCACCTTGTCATTCAGAGCAGGGAAATCAGTGAAATTGTCTGGCTGGTAAGCAACAACTGGCAGCTCAGACAGAGGAACCTTGAATTGCTTGTCAATGGGACCTCACTACAAACTTTGGACTCCATTTCTTGGTCTTCTCATTCTTTGTCATTACATGAGTGGAGGTCTTCTTACCTTCAAAATACAGTGATGTGATATTTTGCAAGTTTGCTGCTCTTTTTCATGCCTCTCCATTCGGTATTTGTGTCTGGCATCTCAAAAGTTCTGTGGTCCAATAACTTGACGTTTGTCGTCCTTGGATATAATGCCATAGTCCATTAAGGTGGCGGTAGCAATGGCAGCTCCAGCATAATCACTGAGAAAGTTAGTTAATGTTTATAAATACTACAGAGTACGTAAATACAGTACATAAAACACTGCACTGTTATTCAGTAAAACAGACATATTCAAAAATTTCCATCGCAAATCAACTTCATACTTGGCACTGAATCTAAGATGTATATAAGGAACAATGCCTGAAGAGTGCAGCTTTGACCAAAATTTCAATGCTCCCTAATGCGCAATAATTTAGTCACTAAACATTTGAAATCCTACATAAATACTTTATTATAATACTTAATTATTTTATTTTACAAATTTGTTTTATCTTTCAATTACTTTTTTATTCGGAAATATAGCTGAAAATTGAAAAATATTTTTATTCTGTCTTAAGGCTATTATATCTTAAATATAATGTAATTCATATTACTGTTATGGAAGTAATATTTATATCTTACATTTCACATCAGATTCAGAAATTTAACCTGATTCAAGCTTTGGTTTATATATTTTTTAAAATGCGAGTCTCTTGGAAATTCCTTTGTCTGAGAGAATGACTGTCGTGTGTTGCATAATGATGAGCCAACAGTTTCTTCTCCAGGAACATGAGACTCGTATCTTATCTAATGATATTTATGTTTCCTCTCTTTCTCTCGCAGAATCTTGTATATGAAGAAGATACATGATCAAGTGGTATAAGCACTTTTGTGTGATTAGGTGATTTAAGCATAGATACACGACGAGGTGGTATGAGCAACGTTGAATGATGTGATGGTGGAAACAATGGATCATTATCATTGGGTGTGAGCTTTAGTGAATGATCAGGTGATTTGAACCTTGTTTAATAGAGAGGTGATGTGAACTTTGTTGAATGATCAGGTGATGTGATCCTTGTTGAATGATCATGTGATGTGAACCTTGTTTAGTGGTGAGGTGATGTGAACCTTGTTGTTGAATGATCAGGTGATGTGAACCTTGTTGAATGATCAGGTGATGTGTGTCGATGCATGTTCAAGGAATTTGAGGGAAGTACTGATGCATATTGAGGGTTGTGGAAGAGCTTGTCAAGAGAGTCCACCTTGTCCGTGCTGCAGAAGAGCAAAACTTGGTACTTTAATGTGCAAGGTAACAGAGCAGGGATGGGCGCTAAACACGGCTTACTGCCATGAGATTACTAGAAGGGTGACACCAAGCTGAGCATGGTAGAGAAAAGCCAGGGTCAGGTCACATGAGAGGAAAATGTGAAGAATGTGAAGGTCAGCAGGTCACTGAGTGATACAGAATGGTGTTTACTAAGCTGCGGTCAGCACGCGGGGTCAATAAGGAAAGTACATGGGAGACTTGGCTTGCTGGGAAGTACAACATGCCACAGGAAGCATGCTTTTTTTGTCTGTTATCCCGGCATTAAGCATATTTTCCCTGGCAGGTTTTAAAGCAATCTGATCTCCCTGTAGCGGCTTCGCCTTAGGCGCCTCTTCCTTACAAAATATTTGCTGAATTCAGCGTTATTTCTTATACTTTCTAAACACTGCAACAGAATGCATTACAACTGATAGATTTCCTAGACTTAAGACTCATCCAGTGTTTAACGTTAGTCTCAGCTCAGAAATAAAGTGATGCAGGGTTTTCTGTACTTGTCTGCCAAGGTAAAAAGAGTCCCTTTTCTCTCGTTAACCCATACTATGGTTGCAACGTTGATCTCTTGCAAGGAGAGTGGTATGACTATGACGCTCTTAGCCTCACACGGAATCAATTAAATTCATGATCAGAAGTAAGACTGTTATGACTAACGAAATTGTAATAACACGATTGCAAACAAACCACGGAACGGGTGGGGGTTGAACCCATGGCCAGTGAGTCCTAAAACTTACAGGCCAGTGCGTTAACCATTGGGCCACCTGGCTCTAATAAGATTCATCCATCTAGGTATATTACATTATTGGGAGTTTTAGGACTCGCTTGCCATGGTTCAAGACCCACCGTTCCCTGATTACTGTTCTTAGTTCATAGGCTACTTCAACTGTTTATATTCGGTAGTGTGGCTGGTGGGAGAGGAGGGTGCGAAGGGAGGTTTTGTTACGATGTCTTGACAGAAGTAGAGGCAGCTAGGATTTAGTTATTCCTTTGCAAATAGGCTAGGTTTTGATGGGAAGGCCTTCTCTTACAAACTTAACAACTTGCTCTCTCTGCCATCTAGATAACCATAATTTTATTAATGATACTCAGCATGGATTCACGAGGGGGCGTTCCTGCCTATCTAATTTATTAACCTTCTTTAGTAGTTTTTAAGCTGTTGATCACGATAAAGAATTCGATATTGTTTATTTAGATTTTAGTAAGGCTTTTGATAGAGTACCGCACCAGAGACTGTTAAAGAAAGTGGCAGCTCATGGTATTGGGGGAAAAGTGCTGTCATGGATCGAGTTATGGCTCACCAATAGGAAGCAGAGAGTGTGCATAAATGGGGTTAAATCCGAGTGGGGATCTGTAACAAGTGGTGTTCCACAGGGATCAGTCTTAGGCCCGTTGTTGTTTATAATATATATCAATGACCTTGATGAGGGAATTACTAGTGATATGAGCAAATTCGCCGATGACACGAAGATAGGTAGGATAATTGATTCAAACGTAGATGTCAGGGAACTTCAGGAGGATTTAGACATACTCAATTCCTGGTCAGAAAAGTGACAGATGCAGTTCAATGTAGATAAATGCAAGGTTCTGAAGCTTGGGAGTGTCCATAGGACTTGGGGGTTATTGTAAGCAGCAACCTTAAACCAAAGCAGCAATGCCTAAGCGTACGTAATAAGGCAAACAGATTACTGGGATTTATATCAAGAAGTGTAAACAACAGAAGTCCAGAGGTTATATTACAGGTTTATACATCGTTAGTAAGCCCTCACCTAGATTACGCAGCTCAGTTCTGGTCTCCATATTACAGAATAGATATTAATTCGTTAGAAAACATTCAGCGTAGAATGACTAAATTAATACATAGCATTAGAAATCTTCCGTATGAAGAAAGATTGAAGACCCTAAAATTACATTCACTTGTAAGACGAAGAATGAGGGGAGACATGATCGAGGTATACAAGTGGAAAATAGGTATTAACAAAGGGGATATAAATAAGGTCTTGAGGATATCTCTCCAAGAGAGAACCCGCAATAATGGATTCAAATTAGATAAGTTTAGATTTAGAAAGGATATAGGAAAGTATTGGTTTGAAAATAGGGTAGTTGATGAGTGGAACAGTCTGCCTAGTATGGTTATTGAAGCTAGGACCTTGGGTAGTTTCAAATTTAGGCTGGATAAATTCATGAGTGAGAGGGGTTGGATTTGAGTGGGAATTGCACATGAGTAAATCTGTATAGCTAAGTTCTACGCCATTCAACTTATAAGTGCTTGGGTTATGGACACTCCCGAGCTTCAGAACCTTGCATTTATCTACATTGAACTGCATCTGCCACTTTTCTGACCACGAATTGAGATTGTCTAAATCGTCCTGAAGTTCCCTCACTTCTGTGTTTGAATAAATTATCCTACCTATCTTCGTGTCGTCGGCGAATTTGCTCATATCATTAGTAATTCCCTCATCAAGGTGGACCTGACTTAACTCAGTGGTGGACCTCAGTGGTGGACTTGACTTAACTCAGTGGTGGACCTGACTTAACTCAGTGAAGACGTGTCTTGTGTGCTCTCTGTGAATCTGAACAAGATATCCTCTCTTGAGCTACTCTACCAGCAGCTGAAGGAAGAACTGAGGGTAGCTAAGCTTGAGATACAGCGACTGACTGAGAAAAACAAGAGGATTCGTAGTAATCCACCTGTTGAGAATCCTCAAGCCAAGAAAGGAACCTGGGCAGTGGCTGGAATGCATGGGACAAAGTTAAAGATCAAGAGGACGGATGGAGAGGTAGAATCAACGAAGAACCAGGAACCTGTTGTGGAAACATCGAACCGATTCTCCGTGTTACCCGATGAATGTGAGTCGACTACTGGGAACATCACGACGAACGACACCAAGGAAGGTAAGAACATTGTTCTTGTTGGGGATAATCAGATTATGTACATAGACAGGTTCTTCTGCTTGAAAGATAGAAGTATAAGACAGAGGGTTTGCTTTCCTGGGGCTGGGATGGAGCATATTGTTAGCCGTCTGGACGACATCATGAGAGGTAATGGGAGCAATCCTATTATCTGTCTCAGTGCTGGAGGCAACGATGTTGGCAGACGTAGGAGTGAGGACATGACTAGCAGGTATAGGTCAGCAATAGACATAATTAGGAAGAAGAGTGGGAACCCTGTCATATGTGGTATTTTGCCAAGGAGAGGAGTTGGAGATGAATGGCTGTCCAGCACAATTGGTGTCAATTGCTGGCTGGACAAATACTGTAAGGAAAATGCAGTAACATTCATTGACAACTGGGACCTCTTCTATGGTAGAAATGACATGTATGCTAGGGATGGGGTTCACTTATCCAGGTCTGGGGTGGGGGCACTGGCAACTGCAGTGGAGGGAGCTGTTAGGGCTTTAAACTAGAAAAAGTTAGTGGTATGGGTTTTGGGGAAAAAACAGTGAAATCCCAGTGTATTAATATTATGAGTTCTAGGGGAACTAGTAATAGACAGAATAAGGTTGATACTGGAAAGCCAGTGGCACTAGGTGACAAGGACAGTAATAGGTATAGTAAAAAAACAGAAATGAGCAGGAAGGGTAAAGTGAAAGTAGGGTCTTTAAATGTATTTTACACCAATAGAGCACATATCATTCTCCTTGTCAGTAAGATGCCCAGAGTTATTTTTAAGGGGACCTATCTTATCCCTAACTTTTGTTCTATAAACCTGGAAAAAACTTTTTGGGTTATTTTTTGAATCCCTAGCAACTTTAATTTCATAATCCCATTTAGCTTTTCTTATCCCCTTTTTAACATTCCTCTTAATGTCAGTATACTGATTTATAAGATGACCCTCACCTCTTTTTATGTGCCTTTAAATTCCTTTCTTCTGCCCTAAAAGATATTTGAGCCTATTATTCATCCATTTTGGGTCATTTCTACTTGATCTAATTTCTTTATATGGGATAAATGTTCTTTGGGAAGCCTGTATAGTGTTCAGAAAACTGTCATATTGATAGCTCTCTTCGTTACCCCAGTCCACAGATGATAAGTGTTCTCTAAGCCCATTGTAATCTGCTAAGCGAAAGTCTGGGACCGTTACTGAATTATCCCTACTGTCATACATACATTCAATGTTAAAGGTAATTGATTTGTGGTCGCTTGTACCGAGTTCCTCTGTAATTTCTAAATTAATAACAAGGGTTTCCTTGCTTGCAAGAACCAAGTCAAGCGGTTATTTCCCCTTGTAGGTTCTGTCACAAACTGCTTCAAAAAACAATCCTGAACTACTTCTAAAAAGTCGTTAGATTCTAAATTCCCTGTCAAGAAATTCCAATCAATTTGACTAAAGTTAAAGTCCCCTAGAATTACTACATTATCATGCCTTGTGGTCTTAACAATTTCCTCCCAAAGTAGTCTCCCTTGTTCCCTATCTAAGTTTGGAGGACGGTATATCACGCCTAAAATCAACTTTTCACACACCTCTGAAAATTCTATCCAGACAGACTCTGTATGCATTATTTCAGACTTTATACCCACTTTTATGCAACAATTTAAATGATCACGAACATAGAGTGCCACACCACCCCCCTTCCCGATACTTCTGTCTACTTGGAACAATTTAAAACCCTGGATGTGACATTAATTAAGCAGGCATGTCCCGATTTTTCATATTAAACCATGTCTCAGTTATTGCAAAAACATCAATATTACCCGCACTAGCAACTAATCTCAACTCGTCAATCTTATTCCTAGCACTACGACTATTGGTGTAATATACATTTAAAGACCCTCCTTTCTCTTTACCCTTCCTGCTCATTTCTGTTTTTCCACTATACCTTTTACTGACCTTGTCACCTAGTGCCACTGGCTTTCCAGTATCAACCTTATTCTGTCTATTACTAGTTCCCCTAGAACTCATAATATTAATACACTGGGATTTCACTGTTTTTCCTCCAAAACCCATACCACTAACTCTTTCTAGTTTAAAGCTCTAACAGCTCCCTCCACTGCAGTTGCCAGTGCCCCCACCCCAGACCTGGATAAGTGAACCCCATCCCTGGCATACATGTCATTTCTACCATAGAAGAGGTCCCAGTTGTCAATGAATGTTACTGCATTTTCCTTACAGTATTTGTCCAGCCAGCAATTGACACCAATTGCCCTGGACAGTTATTCATCTCCAACTCCTCTCCTTGGCAAAATACCACATATGACAGGGTTCCCACCCTTCTTCCTAATTATGTCTATTGCTGACCTATACCTGCTAGTCAGGTCCTCACCCCTACGTCTGCCAACATCGTTGCCTCCAGCACTGAGACAGATAATAGGATTGCTCCCATTACCTCTCATGATATCGTCCAGACGGCTAACAATATGCTCCATCCCAGCCCCAGGAAAGCAAACCCTCTGTCTCCTACTTCTATCTTTCAAGCAGAAGGCCCTATCCATGTACCTAATCTGACTATCCCCAACAAGAACAATGTCTTTACCTTCCTTGGTGTCGTTCGTCGTGATGTTCCCAGTAGTCGACTCACATTCATCGGGTAACACGGAGAATCGGTTCGATGTTTCCACAACAGGTTCCTGGTTCTTCGTTGATTCTACCTCTCCATCCGTCCTTTTGATCCTTAACTTTGTCCCATGCATTCCAGCCACTGTCCAGGTTCCTTTCTTGGCTTGAGGATTCTCAACAGGAGGATTACTACGAATCCTCTTGTTTTCCTCAGTCAGTCGCTGTGTCTCAAGCTTAGCTACCCTCAGTTCTTCCTTCAGCTGCTGGTAGAGTAGCTCAAGAGAGGACATCTTGTTGAGATTTACAGAGAGCACACAAGACACGTCTTCACTGAGTTAAGTCAGGTCCACCACTGAGATAAGTCAGGTCCACCACTGTGAAAAAAAAATGTTCTCTGTTTGACTAAAACTTTTTGCTTGATTGGAGAGTAAATTTCCAGTTTCTGAACTTTATTAGAACGTAGAGTTACACCTCCTCAGCTTTTTAAACTAATTATTTTTGCAACTCTGAAGGAGGAAATAGCTGAGGTTCATCACTAATTGAGGCTGGCTTTAGATAGAAAAGAGTGCTAGTGATGTGCTGGCCACTAGGAGTTTGTAGCAGTGTGGTGTAGTGGACTAGGCGATATTAGGTCTCCATTTTACCCCTGTCATAGGTAATTGGGACCTTGATTTGAATTGGGATCACACAACAGTATTTTTTTGCATTATGTAAACTTCTTTCAGTGGATGAATTGATGTTTATATTTGTATTGTTAAGTGTGGATATAAAGGAAGTTAATGAAATAGCTGAGGTTCATCCCCGAAAGTGTCCGACATTGGGTAAGAAACAGTGCCAGTGTCTGGTGGTTGCCCAAATAATTTTGGGCAACCAGCAGGTGGTGGTGTGGTGAACTAAGGCGTTGGTCACTATCTCTCTGCACTTGTGGAGTACTGGTGACCTGGGTTCAAATCCTGGTCACACCCCAGTATCTCTACACACGGAACTATATACCTCAATATATATTCGCTCAGGGTTAATATTAGTCCCAATTTTAGTCGTTTTAGTAGTTTAATGACCCGTGTGTAGTCGCCATTCACTAATCCAAATAAACCAATCACTCGGTCGAATTGTTATGAATTTATTGACTTCTAGAATTTTAAAAATACCCTGAACATTGTTCAGAGTATTCTGTATATATTGTTTAAAGACATCAAGAATTTGAAATTAAAGGTAATTTCTGTGGAGACAATAAATACGTATTTTTATACCACAGCGAATTTGATTAAGTAATGAGACATTACAGAATGGCAAGGAATTTCAAGGAAAAAAAATCATTTTCAAGAATATTTGCATATTTTTAATGACAGGCAAATAATATTATATGAAAAATTCATGAATCATTGTCTTCAGTTGGGAAATAAATTATGTAGGAAACTAATTTTATATCCGAAAGTAAATATATCAAACATTAAGAAGTGTTTTTTCCTCCCAACAGACCACCCATCGTCGTCGTCGTCGTCATTAATATGGTGTTCATGGTTTTCGTCGTGGGTAGTAACGTGTCTAGTGTACGTCATCTTGGTCGTCCTCGCTGCTAGAATTTCTTAAGACGTCGTCCACGTTTCAGCTTCACCAACTGGGTAGCCTAGATGTCAACACAACGTAGTTGTGAACGCAGCAGAAATGTGAGCGCAGCGGAGATGTGAGCGCAGCGATGTGACCGCAGTGGAGATGTGAGCGCAACGGAGATGTGAGCACAGTGGAGATGTGAGCGCAGCGATGTGACCGCAGTGGAGATGTGAGCGCAGCGGAGATGTGAGCGCAGTGGAGATGTGAGCGCAGCGAAAATGTGAGTTTAGCGGAGACTTGAGTGCAGCGGAGATGTGAGCAGAGCTGAGATGTGAGCGCAACGTTGATGTGAGCATAGCGGTAATGTGTGGATAGCGGTGATAGGATAGAACGCGATGCAGTTTCCTTTGGGTGAGTAGAGCAGGAGGAGGTAGTGGAGGCTGAGACATGTATAGCTGGATATTCTAAAGACAGAGCTTCTGTAAGGGATACCTAAAATCTCCTGTATCATGGCTCGTCAATTTCTTGTAGGCGATACCTACTGCAAATAAAGACCTAGACCTCGGTCCAAACGTCATAAGCGAAGAAATAGCTTCCTGTGTCGAGAAAGGCAAACTCCTGAATACTTGTGTCATAAGTGAAAGCCTTGGTCACAGTGTCGTAAATGAAAACCCAGGTACTTGCGTCAAAAGTAAAAGTCTGAGATAAAATCTCAAAACTGAAAACCTAAAAATGTGTCAATAGTAAAGACACCGGTCCTGTATTGTGATAAGTTAAGACTTTTCTCCCGGTGAAGTAATAAGCAAAAACTCAATTTTCTTTCGTTACTATTGAAGATCCAGGTCTAAATGTACTGATAAACAATGAGTTAAGACCTGGGTCCCTGTGCCATGAGAAGTGAAGACTCTTTGGTCCCAATGTGGTTATTAGCAAAAATTTGACAATAAAGATGGTGAATGAAAGGTAATGGTAGATAATGAAAAACATACATGTAGAAATAATTAAGGTTCAAAACAGTTACATAAATAAAATAAGATACATAAATTTAAGTATATAAAAACAATTTCTTTCCGAAAATTGAAAAAAAATCATTAAACGTGCAAAGACTCCTTGAGAATTCAGTCACAAGGAGACCATGCAAAGACACTTGGAGAAATCCAGAGTCAAGAGAAGCCACCATATGAATCACCATGAGATAACCAGACTCAAAAGAAGACATTGATAGTCAATGGCAGGCATCCGGTGTCAAGAAAAGACATCTAGGGTCTTTGGAAGATATACAGAGTCACCAGAAACCACAATCTCACCAGAAGACATTTAAGTCACCCAGGGACATTGACGGACAGTACTTCTTCCTTAACTAAATTTAGAATTTGACATCATCGGTCCACTACATAAGGTCTACTCTCCTTAAGAAGAAAAAGATGACTCGTGTAATAAGATATACATCTTGTTTAAAAACAGAGATTTTCTTAAACATTTACAAAGTGTGACCTGTGTCATGACTGTAACTGCGGCCTGCTAAATTACTTCTGCTTGTGTCTGGAAATTGTGATCCAGATCGCATATTGTCCACAAAATGGGACATCTGCCATTTATTGTCTTGTCTGTGTCATGAAGCTTAGCATATTTAAATAATAAATAACATCCTAAATGGTTTTGACTGCACTGCTAGACTGATCCTGATGTCTGGAGTTAATTGTATTTATTCTTTTTTTTCACGGAATTGAATGCGTTTTCCCAACCCTCTCCGCTCTCCCCTCCATACCAACAAAAACCATCATTTTCCCATATGCAATAACCACAGCAACACAGACGTTTTAGCGATATTTACGTAGGCATCATGAAGTTCTATAGTAGCTACTTGTATTGTAAACATATTGTATGTTAGTTCCACACTAAACATATCACTTAACACGAGTAGTGATAGATGCCATGTGTAACCCAGCAAATAGAATTAAATAGTTATTTGTAGCCTTGGAAAGTTTACGTTCAATAGGGATGGCAAATATAATTTTCCTTACTAAACTTATGTAATAAATGAATATATTTTATATATATATATATATATATATATATATATATATATATATATATATATATATATATATATATATATATATATATATATAATATATGTTACATATAGTATATATAGTATAATATATATATATATATATATAGGAAAGGGTCACCTCTGTGTACATGTGACCCTAGCTCAAGTGGATAAGGCTTCAAGGAACGCTTGGATTCCTCATTTTTCATATATTTCTTATATATATATATATATATATATATATATATATATATATATATATATATATATATATATATATATATATATATATATATATATATATATATATATATATGTCGTGCCGAATAGTTAAAACTGGTCAATTAGCAAGAAATTTAAAATTAAGTCTTTTCTAAAATTGTTTTCTTATACGTTTAAAGATATATATTTTTTACTTTTTGTTAATGTAAAAAAATAATAATTTTGTTCCAAAAGAACCTTTGAAACCTTACCTAACCTTATTATAACAATTTAATATAGCCTAATCCTACTAAAAATATTTTAGATAAGTTAATAATAAATTAATAATAAACAAACACAATAAAATATATTTTTTTCCTTAGATTCATAATGATTTTTGAGAAATTATTGCATATACAAATTTTCGCTTGCCTTATTCGGCAAGAAAAACGTTGCTATTTAAGCCAAAATCGCAAGTTTTAACTATTCGGCACTACATATATTTAATAATGCAGTAGTAGTCGGTATTGCTTTGACCACCTATAGAGCTCTAGCTCTTAGAAAAGTATTCATTCCCTCAAGAGTTTATCTTGACTCCATTTCCTGGTATCAAGATTTTTCCAGACTTATGTTACATTTTTCTTAGAAATGAAATTCGACTTTTTTCGCACTTTATTTTTACACGTTTTGGAAGATGGAATTCAGGTTGTATAGTCCTAAGTCTTGCATGACCACTCTTGTGGCTCTCATTTAGTACACTCTAATCTCCACCCCAGTTTAAAATAAGGTGAATCTGGTGAGTGAGTCACAAGGTTTGTATTCAAAAGGTATATTATTCAGTTTCATTATATTCTAAAAGGTGTAAATTAACGCATACTAAAAATCTTTTATTATTTAAAAACAGGGTAAAAATTTAAGCAGTGGTATATACTACAAACTCCTACAAATGTGGCTTCCGGTTCCAAAATAATAAGCAGACTTCACATCTTACACATGAACCATATATTTATACACAGGATTCGCCCTCTCACACAAGCATACCTTGTGTATACCTGGAGACTGCTTCGGGGGTCAACGCCCCCGCGGCTCGGTCTGAGACCAGACCTCAAAAAGAGCGGATCCTCAACTGTCACCTCTGTCTAATCCCCACTAATTCGAAACTAATCTCACAGAATTTGTAAACATAATTATTCGACTCACTTTCAGACAGAAGCAGTCAAAAGAACCGCTCTCTTTAATAATAAAAAGGGAGATATCCCACTGTTATGACAATTCTTGAGCTAATTAACTCTCACCTCACCTTACACTAAGAACAAAAGAAACCGCTGCAATGCGCCTCTAGTCTGACCTGCCCCACCTCGGCTACCTGACTCTATATACCAATCTTACCACGATTCCTCTGGTGCAATGGATTCTGGTCATCAAGGTCATTGTCGTCGGCCTGACCCATCTCGTGTCGATACATGTAAGTACCTGGCCTCCCACCGACAATAATCAGTAATTATCACAACATACCTCAGGTATGTTTTGATCATACCTCACGTATGATCATAACATACCTCACACCTGACCATAAATTCAGATCATAAGAAACCGCCATGATACCCACACAAATGTAGGTCACATATTTCTTTGTGAGTTACTTTGGTTACGGTTATCGCCCCGAGAGAGTGAATTAATTACTGATAGATCCGAGAATACCCTCCACTAACCCTCACAAACACTCAAACGCGCTCAATCACATACATACATATATACACACGCATGCACACACACACACACACACACACACACTCACATGCACGATGGGGATATTAAATATAAATATTTTAGAGGGTAACCACTCTCAGATTTTATACAGAGGAAGGCATATTGAAAAAAAACAGGTAAATTTTATTATTGTAATAATCATAAACAATTACAAACTTATACAAACTTTATTAAAAGGAAATCATTTCAAGATTACGCTTTATAAAAAAATATGTTAACTTTCAAAAAATGGTAACAGTTCAGGGTATATACATTTTTCAAAGATATACAAACCATTACACACCGCATAAGTGGAGGTAAAGCAAATTACTGTTTTATACATTTTCTCGGAGGAAGTAAGATATTTCACGAGTTTTATATCATTTGTTTGTAACAGATAAATTAACTGTATATATAAATTCAGATGTACTCCCAGGCCCTACAAGGGTTAACAGGATGGATATGAGGTGTACAATAAACATCAAACATGCCGTTTACCTGTGACGTCATACTCTCTGATCATACCCTTCACGTCACTCATATGTATCCCTGGTATTCTATAGTTCCCTGACCTCAATTGTAGGCAAATTATTAAAGTCAATTATAGCTGATATTATAAGAAGCCATCTAGATAACCATAATTTGATTAATGATACTCAGCATGGATTCACGAGGGGCCGTTCCTGCCTATCTAATTTATTAACCTTCTTCAGTAAAGCTTTTTAGGCTGTTGATCACGATAAAAAATTCGATATTGTTTATTTAGATTTTAGTAAGGCTTTTGATAGAGTACCGCACCAGAGACTGTTAAAGTAAGTGGCAGCTCATGGCATTGGGGGAAAAGTGCTATCATGGATCGTCTCATGGCTTGCCAATAGGAAGCAGAGAGTGTGCTTAAATGGGGTTAAATCCGAGTGGGGAACTGTAACAAGTGGCGTTCCACAGGGATAAGTCTTTGTTGTTTATAATATATATCAAGGACCTTGATGAGGGAATTACTAGTGATATAAGCAAATTCGCCGATGACACGAAGATAGGTAGGATACATTACACACACAACCCGCACATATAAAAAGAGAGGAGCTTACGACGACGTTTCAGTCCGACTTGGACCATTTACAAAGTCACACTAACACACAGGAATGAATGAATGAATAAGTTCAGGTAAGATCCCAATGGGATGAGCGGGGAAGACGGTACAGACGAAGAATAGCTCTGGAGAGGAGTCTTCTTAGTCGTAGAAATAGAGCCAGGGCTTAACCCAGCAGCTAAGGCGATCGTGGGGCAGACTTGAGAACAGGAATAGCAGGCTCTCCTCTTGGTGAGACTTCTGTGGGGTGAGCGGGGAGGACGGGACAGGCGAACATTAGCGCTAGAGAGGAGTGTAGATATTGAGCCAGGGCTTAACCCAGCAGCTAAGGCGGAACGAACGAACGAACAAACGAGTTCAGGTAAGATCCCAATGGGATGAGCGGGGAAGACGGGACAGACGTAGAGTAGCACTGGAGAGGAGTGTTCTTAGTCGTAGAGATAGAGCCAGGGCTTAACCCAGCAGCTGAGGCGATCGTGGGATAGAGCTGGAGAGATCAGGACTTGGCTGGCGATATGGGCGATGTCGGCAAGCTGTGCAGGCTGCATCATGGTGGTGGATGTGTAGAACTGGTCGGTAAATGGTTGCTGGAGATCGGCGGGAGGAGGGGGAGGCATGCTTCAATATGATTGGTCGTTAAGTATGCAGAGAGGAGACAGGATCATCGGTGATTGGTGGAAAGAAAACTCTTCATATCTGTGTTCTTGTTTAGTTTTACGTTCCTGTCGTAGAACCATTTTGAAGTCTTCTGAAAGCTGGTTTTAACAATACAGTAAGTTTGATCAAGGTTTTGTCTTTTTCTAAGTCTTCAATTAGTGCTGTTTCAGTGTGGTGATGGCAGCCAGGAGCAACTGTGTACTTGATACTACCATGACGCATGGAATAGACGGCCTGAGGTGCATATACCGTCGGGGTGTGAGGATTATATGTGTAGAAAGTGAGGGGTTCAGTTGGTTTGAATATTGTTTCCTCTTCCATTTCTTCAGGTCTTGGAGTATCTTGAGGTGGATTTTCAGGAGGGAGTGTCTTGGCTTTCTTGGCTTTTGGTGGTTGAGTTGAAGAAGGAGCAGGTGGTTCGTTAGTAGTAGCAGAGGAGGTGGAAGACACAGATGGGTCAGGTAAGGTTGCTGATTGGTCCACAGCGGTGGGTATGATGATTGTTTTTGCAGTTGAGACACTTAAGTGGGGCAGTAGAAGTGCAAGTCTTGGAATCGTGGCCTTCAGACCCGCAGGTAGAGCAGAACTTTTTGTTTTTTTGTGGGGCAGTCTTTTGTAGAGTGTAGGTAAGAGTAGCAACTCCAGCATTGAGTAATATGATGGTACCTCTCAGCTTCAATATGAGAGGAGTTAATAAAGTAGTAGTATATGGCCAGGCTTTCAGCCATAGCTTGGGCAGCCATTGACACATCAGTAAAAGTGATTTTTAGCATGGAGGAGGCAGTAGGAATCTTGGTGATGCTTTCCACTGAAGCCCAGGGATTTTGTTCTTCAATGGAGGTCTTTAGGTCTACAACAGGTTGTGTGGTAATCAGTTTGTCAAGTCTTTTCAAGAATACAGTCCTCTTAGCCCGTATGACAGGAGAGGACATGACTTTTAAGCCACTGTCTGATAGAGTGGACAAAGCAGAGGAGGTTAGTAACTTTTCAGCCTCAACATCGTCTTCACATACAACAATGAAGGTTTCTTGGAGTGTTAGGATGTTATTGATATTGACATGTAAGTCGCCCCTGACGGCCACAGCAAGAGCAAGCTTGGATGAGTCATTAACCGTTCCACTGGAAGGTTTAATCTTGATTCTGTTGGAATAATTCATCTTGGTACAAGCTTTTAGTTGAGGTAGAGGTTCCTCTCCCCGATGGGGATCGTATGGCCTTGGAGTTGGTGTGTTCAGAGGTGTGCGTCTGTTTTGTTGTTAAGGCGGACAGGTGGAAGGGGTATTTATAGGCAGGCAGACAGGGGAGGGCCCAAGAAAGTGGGGTAATAATGGAGGTAGTAGTGGAAGTAGTAGTAGTAGTAGTGGAGTCAGTCATATTCTAGGAAAGGAGCACTGCAATGAAGCTGGCGGCCCGCATGGGTTAGGACAAGAACACAGAGGGGGGAAAACATAAGAACATAAGAAAGGAGGAACACTGCAGCAGGCCTGTTGACCCATACTAGGCAGGTCCTTCACATTCCATCCCACCAACATAACACTTGTTCAACCCAACTTTCAATGCTACCCAAGAAATAAGATTTGATAATTTTATTTACTCATGTGCAATTCCCACTCAAATCCAACCCCTCTCACTCATGAATTTATCCAACCTAAATTTAAAACTACCCAAGGTCCTAGCTTCAATAACCCTACTAGGCAGACTGTTCCACTCATCAACTACCCTATTTCCAAACCAATACTTTCCTATATCCTTTCTAAATCTAAACTTATCTAACTTGAATCCATTATATCGGGTTCTCTCTTGGAGAGATACCCTCAAGACCTTATTTATATCCCCTTTGTTAATACCCATTTTCCACTTGTATACCTCGATCATGTCTCCCTCATTCTACGTCTTACAAGTGAATGTAATTTAAGGGTCTTCAATCTTTCTTCGTAAGTAAGATTTCTAATGCTATGTATTAATTTAGTCATTCTACGCTGAACTGAGCTGCGTAATCTAGGTGAGGCCTTACTAATGATGTATAAAGCTGTAATATAACCTCTGGACTTCTGTTGCTAACACTTCTTGATATAAATCCCAGTAATCTATTTGCCTTATTACGTACGCTTAGGCATTGCTGTCTTGGTTTAAGGTTGCTGCTTACCATCACCCCCAAGTCCTTCTCGCAATCTGTATGGCTAAGTTCTACGTTATTTAACTTATAAGTGCTTGGGTTATGGACACTCCCGAGCTTTAGAACTTTGCATTTATCTACATTGAACTGCATCTGCCATTTTCTGACCAGGAATTGAGTTTGTCTAAATCCTCCTGTAGTTCACTGACATCTACGTCTGAATCGATTATCCTACCTATCTTCGTGTCATCAGCGAATTTGCTCATATCACTAGAAATTCCCTCGTCAAGGTCATTTATATATATTATAAACAACAACGGGCCCAAAACCGATCCCTGTGGAACGCCACTTGTTACAGATCCCCACTCAGATTTAACCCCATTAATGCACACCCTCTGCTTCCTATTGGTGAGCCATGACTCGATCCATGAAAACACTTTTCCCCCAATGCCATGAGCAGCCACTTTCTTTAACAGTCTCTGATGTGGTACTCTATCAAAAGCCTTACTAAAATCCAAATAAACAATATCGAATTCTTTATCATGAAAAGGCAAAAAAAATAAAGAAGGACAAATACAAGGCAAAAGAAAAGAAAGAAAAGAAAACCCAGAGGAGAAAGAGGAGAAGGGGGAAGAGATAAAAGGGGAAGCAATCAGGTTAAGTCACGGGTGTTCTGAAGTTTTAGCATTTAACAATGTAATGGGAGAGGAAAGCATCAACAGAGACAGAGCCAGGGCTAAGATTCATACAGGGAAAGTTGTGTATAAGGGAGGATTCAAACAGACGGCGACTGTGTAGGGTTTTCTTTTCTTTCTTTTCTTTTGCCTTGTATTTGTCCTTCTTTATTTCATTTGCCTTTTCCCCCCTCTGTGTTCTTGTCTTAACCCATGCGGGCCGCCAGCTTCATTGCAGTGCTCCTTTCCTAGAATATGACTGACTCCACTATTGATGTTTTTGCAATAACTGAGACGTGGTTTAACATGAAAAATCGAGACATACCTGATGAATGTCACATCTAGGGTTTTAAATTGTTCCAAGTAGACAGAAGTATCAGGAAGGGGGGTGGGGTGGCACTCTATGTCCGTGATCATTTAAATTGTTGCATAAAAACGGGTATAAAGTCTGAAATAATACATACAGAGTTTGTCTGGATAGAATTTTCAGAGGGGTGTGCAAAATTGATTTTAGGCGTGATATACCGTCCTCCAAACTTAGATAGGGAACAAGGGAGACTACTCTGGGAGGAAATTGTTAAGGCCACAAGGTACGATAACGTAGTAATTCTAGGGGACTTTAACCTTAGTCAAATTGATTGGAATTTCTTGACAGGGAATTTAGAATCTAACGACTTTTTAGAAGTAGTTCAGGATTGTTTTTTGAAGCAGTTTGTGACAGAACCTACAAGGGGGAATAACCTACTTGACTTGGTTCTTGCAAACAAGGAAACCCTTGTTATAAATTTAGAAATTACAGAGGAAATTGGCACAAGCGACCACAAATCAATTACCTTTAGCATTGAATGGATGTATGATAGTAGGGATAATTCAGTAACGGTCCCAGATTTTCGCTTAGCTGATTACAATGGGCTTAGAGAACAATTATCATCTGAGGACTGGGGTAACGAAGACAGCTATCAATATGACAGTTTTCTGAACACTATACAGGCTGCCCAAAGAACATTTATCCCGTATAAAGAAATTTGATCAAGTAGAAATGACCCAAAAGAAAGGAATTCATAGGACCATAAAAAGAGGTGAGGGTCATCATATAAATCAGTATACTGACATTAAGAGGGACGTTAAAAAGGGGATAAGAAAAGCTAAACGGGACTACGAAATTAAAGTTGCTAGGGATTCAAAAACTAACCCCATAAGTTTTTTCCAGGTTTATAGAACCTGGAAATAAATGGTATAAAATACCGACACAATGGAAAAATAAACACATAAGCAGTATAATGTGATCCTTTATTGACAACGTTTCGCCCACGCAGTGGGCTTTATCGAGTCACAGACAGATCTACCTGGAAAAGTAGGTAGATCCAGGTAGATCTGTCTGTGACTCGATAAAGCCCACTGCGTGGGCGAAACGTTGTCAATAAAGGATCACATTATACTGCTTATAAGAACATAAGAACATAAGAATGGAGGAACACTGCAGAAGGCCTACTGGCCCATACAAGGCAGGTCCTTATCAAAACCACCACTACCTAAGAATTTACTCCTGTACTCACGACACTAATCAAACCCAGCCCCTCCCACTCATATATTTGTCCAATCTCTTTTTAAAGCCACCCAAGGTCCTAGCCTCTATCACCCTACTCGGAAGATTGTTCCACGCATCTACAACTCTGTTCGAAAACCAGTACTTGCCTATGTCCTTTCTAAATCTAAATTTATCCAATTTAAATCCGTTATTTCTGGTTCTTACTTGGTTCGATATCCTCAGTATTTTATTAATATCTCCTTTGTTTATGCCCATCATCCACTTGTACACCTCGATGATATCTCCCTCATTCTACGTCTCTCCAGAGAGTGGAGATTCAATGCTCTAAGTCTATCTTCATACGGGATATTTCTTATACTGTAAATCATTTTAGTCATTCTTCTTTGTATGTTCTCCAATGAATCTATATCCATCCTGTAGTAAGGAGACCAAAACTGAGCTGCATAATCCAAATGAGGTCTCACTAGTGATGTATAGAGCTGTAAAATAACTTTTGACTTCTGTTGCTTATACTTCTTGAAATAAATCCTAGTAATCTTTAGCCTTATTGCGCACACTTAGGCACTGTTGTCTTGGCTTTAGATTTCTGCTTACCATGACTCCCAAGTCTTTTCACATTCTGTATGATCAGCTCAACTTCACCTAGTTTATAAATTCGAGGGATATTTTCATTACCAACGACTAGCACCTTACACTTATCCACATTGAACTTCATCTGCCACTTTTCAGACCAAGACATTAATTTATCCAAATCCTCCTGGAGTTCATTGGTATCCTCCTCAGAATGAATTATACGGCCTATTTTTGTATCATCAGCAAATTTACTCATGTCACTTGCAATTCCTTCATCAAGGTCATTTATGTAAATTATGAACAACAATGGGCCCAAAACTGATCCTTGTGGAACGCCACTGGTGACAAATCCCCATTCAGATTTGACCCCATTAATGGAAACTCTCTGCTTTCTATTGGTAAGCCATGCCTCTATCCATGCTAGAACTTTACCTCCTATACCATGAGCTGCCACCTTTAAGAGTCTCTTATGAGGTACTCTATCGAAGGCCTTACTGAAATCCAAGTAAATTATATCATATTCTTTATCACTGTCTACTGCCTCAAATGTTTTATTGAAAACGTCATAAATTTGTCAGGCAGGAACGACCTCTCGTAAACCCATGCTGAGATTCATTAATCAAATTATGTTCTTCAAGGTGACTTCTGATAATATGTGTTTATTTTTCC
>WNWK01010354.1:0-70644 GCA_009830355.1 Cherax destructor | reverse complement strand
GGTCATAATTGTTTAATTATCAGACACACTGGGCATGGTTGCGTATTTAAAAATATTAGTGACTTCATAAATTAATTTTTTCACACCGTTAATCTACACAATACAATATGGAGATACCAACCTAAGATTTTGTTTTATATATTATTGCCACTAAAGTCATTGGTCATTACTAGGTTACAATCTTATCATAAAACTTCATTTATTTAGGCGGTGAAAAATGTCGACACAGAATCAAAATTTCACGTGTAATTAACAGTGAAGAGAGAGAGAGAGAGAGAGAGAGAGAGAGAGAGAGAGAGAGAGGATCGACCTCTGGTGTAAATTGTGGGACCCATAGCCTCGGAGAAGTGGATAAAAAAGGCTTCAAGGAAGAATATTTGGATTTCTTCCTGAAGCCATTTGAATATTCCACTTCCCCTACCACCCCATCTTTTCATTCTTTTTTACCAATAGGTATATTTTATTACATAATATGGTACAAAAGGTTTAAGAGACACGTTGTTGATATAAAGATGGTATATACAGTACACGAGGTGTGAGAGATACATGTCTAGTACATAGTGTTACGTGCTTGCCACTGATTATAATGCGAAAATCTCATCCAGCTCCTCAGAGCTGGGGTGTGTGCCCAAAATACAGCATGCATTACCCCGCTGAACAGCAGCGCTGAGTCGCTAGAACAGGAAACTAGTTGTCCTGGGATCCCTAGTTACTCTGATGAGTCTTTTGCCTAGTTCCATAGATACAATCTTTCCTAATGAGCCAAGGGTCTCCGAGCCTATGGGAACAAACATATAATGATGGGCAAGTTCTCCGTATTTTCTGGACTTTTGGGACTCCCTGAAGCTGGCAGCTGCCCCTCCTTCCTCCCTGGTGTATTCGAGATAGATATCAGCACATGTGTAGTCCCACAAAGTTATAAGGACGACATTGAAGATGGCAGCAAGAAACTGTAAGAAGCCTTGTATAAGCGACAGAGTTGGAAAATGAGCGAGGCTGGCGAGTGTTGAGTGAGCCTCAACATGTACCTGGCATCTTATCTGGCTTCCTCTATTCCAGTATACACCTGCAGCACTGCCACCATCTTACGCTTTCCCAAGTTTGCCGATAATGTTGCTCTCACGTCGACACTACTGGCACTAGTACCAACACAACATTCACCCCTGCCTCCAGCAACACCACAACATTCACTCCTGCCTCCAGCAACACCACAACATTCACCCCTGCCTCCAGCAACACCACAACATTCACCCCTGCCTCCAGCAACACCACAACATTCACTCCTGCCTCCAGCACCACCACAACATTCACCCCTGCCTCCAGCAACACCACAACATTCACTCCTGCCTCCAGCAACACCACAACATTCACTCCTGCCTCCAGCAACACCACAACATTCACTCCTGTCTCCAGCACCACCACAACATTCACCCCTGCCTCCAGCAACACCACAACATTCACTCCTGCCTCCAGCACACCACAACATTCACCCCTGCCTCCAGCAACACCACAACATTCACTCCTGCCTCCAGCAACACCACAACATTCACTCCTGCCTCCAGCAACACCACAACATTCACCCCTGCCTCCAGCACCACCACAACATTCACCCCTGCCTCCAGCAACACCACAACATTCACTCCTGCCTCCAGCAACACCACAACCTCTACCTTAGTAGATAGTGTTCGTAACACAATAGAGAGCGCCACGATTCGACTCCCTGGACACGTCTCTGCCCATCTAGCAGAAAAAATAGACGAATGCTATAGGTCACATCCTAAGAAATGACATGTATAATACTTGATAAAACTGCAAGATTAATAGTTAAAGGTATCAGTGCAGTGATACCTTTAATTCAAGTGTTGAGTTAAAGGTATATCAGGACACTGAAGTGAATCTATTGGTGATTATAAAACAAATATTTACAAATTGACGGATTGTCTGCGAGTGATTTCGTAATTCCTTGTGACTCGTCTCGTCTCTTGATTCACTCCTGTGGAATGAAGGGTAATCAGGTTTGATCCGAGGAATAGGAGGGTAGATCTAATCACTTTGTGACTGGCTATAGTCTCTGTTTGGGGGTTATCACCACCAGTGCACTCTGAACACTTCTGTTCTATGTGAACACGTCTCAGCAGTGGTTGAGCACGCCCACACACACACACACAATACCAAATTATATCTAACATCAGTTACCAACATTAAATCATTGTGAAAATAAACCTCTAAAAGCTCCCCGAGGTCCCTAAAGCACCTCAGTAATTATAAAAATCTATAATGCAAAAATGCTGAAACAAGCGGTGATAGCAACATATGAGAGAGTGCAACGTTTCGCTCAGTATTGGCCTTCACCAAATTAGGATACAACTTTACACTGGGCGAAATGTCCCCAGAATAAAGAATTTCTTTGTCTACTATTCTCTCTTACCCGTCCATGTCTGCCTTCAGCGCTGCATTCATCAATTCCCGCCGAGCCTTCGTGACGCTAGTGCTTTAAAGTGGATAGGTGTACCATAACTGGGGGATCATGGCACTATCATGGCACTCTCTCACCCCCTGCTACTCTGTCAGCCTCACCTAGGCTTTCAGTTTCACCCCGCCATTGATATTAATACCTCATCACGGTCACGGGTATGTTTTGCCATGACCTGAGGCTGAGCAGGCGTACGTAGAATAAACTAAGTTCGTGTACATAAAATAAGCTTAGGGTCATGTACGTAAAATAAGCTTAGGCTTATGTGTACAAAATACGCTTAGGTTCATGTATATAAGATAGGCTTTATCTTGTGCACAGAAAACAGGATTTCTCGACACGAAAGTCGAGAGAGAATCTAGTGAAGCGGAAGTGAAGTTTAACGAGTGAATTATGTAATAATCAACGAGATACTGAGTGAAAAGAGAGAGAGAGTAATGGACTATCTTATCATGATAGCAATCACTGTTCACTGAGATGCCTAGGTCCTTGGGATGGGCTCTTCATCTAAGGAATTGGAGCTACCCTCGCGTTCTCCAGGCACTGTATTGCTCCTTACATAGTTACTCACAGCTTCCCCATTAACACGTCATCAAAACAAGCAACATTGCCCACCCAGGGTTCTTACTGTTCTTCATGTGGAGGTAACAAAATGAATGTTGCCTCAGTAAAACACACTGACAAACATGAATCACATATCACTGTCTTCAAAATAACAATAACACATCAGTTAACAAACATCACATACCAAGGTTGTCTTCCAATGGCAAAAGAACAGAGCACTGAAGACAAGACTCGGTTATATGTTTTCACTGAGCTCAACACAACTGTCTAGCAACAGTTGTGTTGAGCTGAGAATAATTGAGTGGCCATTAACTCTGGGTCGTCTGTAAAACTGTTGTTCTAGCACCTGCTTTATGTACACACATATATTTGAAATATTAGAAAAAGCAAAGAGAACATTTTCTTCCAAGAATAAAAGATTTCTGATTGTGCTCACTGCAATGAGGACCACCACCACCACTACTACCATTAACTACCAGCAACTACCACTACTACCCTGCCACCACTACCACAAACTACCACTACTACCCTGCCAGCACTACCACTACTACCATTAACTACCACTACCACCAACTACCACTACTACCTTGCCACCACTACCACTACTACCCCACCACCACTACCACCAACTACCACTACTACCCTGCCACCACTACCACCAACTACCACTACCCTGCAATCACTACCACCAACTACAACTACTACCCCGCCACCACTACCACCAACTACCACTACTACCCTGCCACCACTACCACCAACTACCACTACCCTGCAATCCTACCACCAACTACAACTACTACCCCGCCACCACTACCACTACTACCCCGCCATCACTACCACCAACTACCACTACTACCCTGCCACCACTACCACCAACTACCACTACCTGCAATCACTACCACCAACTACAACTACTACCCCGCCACCACTACCACTACTACCCTGCCACCACTACCACAAACTACCACTACTACCCTGCCAGCACTACCACTACTACCATTAACTACCACTACCACCAACTACAACTACTACCCCGCCACCACTACCACTACTACCCCGCCATCACTACCACCAACTACCACTACTACCCTGCCACCAATACCACAAACTACCACTACTACCCTGCCACCACTACCACCAACTACCACTACTACCCCACCACTACCACCAACTACCACTAATACCCTGCCTTCACTACCACCAACTAACACTACTATCCTGTCATAACTACCACCAACTACCACTACTACCCCGTTACCACTACCACCACTACCCCGTTACCACTACCACCAACTACCACTACTACCCTGCCATCACTACCACCAACTACCACTACTACCCCGTTACCACTACCACCAACTACCACCAACTACCCTGCCGCCACTACCACCATGGAAAGATATATGTTTCATAGATTAAAAAAAAAGATAAAGCTCCTATAAAAAAAAAGAGAAACGCAGGATTTTTGGGAACGGGAGACAAACAGAATTTGTCAACGGGAAATACATACAAACGGGAGACTGATAAAAACGGTGATTTGTTTTGCGTTTCTTGAATAGAGATGGACAGAATGGGAGAGTGTAAGCACTCACAGAGTGCACTCAAAAAGAGAGTGGAGGCATTCACAAAGAGAGTACATTACCAACAGAATAACAGAACAGCAGGAAGGAAACACTGTTCCCAATAACAGTCATAACAGGACATATGCGCTAATAGAAGAACAACGGAATAGTATAGAAATTAACAATATTAACAAAGAAATAGTATAGAGATTAACGAAACAATAGTGTACTATTATTCATCCTAGAAATCCATAACGGCAGACACTCAACGGTATTTGATATACTTACACTTAAGGGTATAGGATATACTTACACTTAACTTTATACAAGATAATCACTCCATAAGTCATACACTCTTCCACTAAAAAAAATCATAATTGTGGTCAACCAGCAGATCATCATCCCACACAGGAGAGACAACGAGAAGCCATCATCAACACCAACAGAACACACAGAGGACCCTCCATTTCAACAGACAAACAGACGTCCATCATCCTCGCCAACAGGCAGACAAAAGCCTGTCGTCCACGACAACAGGACAAGCACAAGGGCATGATCCATACCAACACACCATCGACCACGACACACTGAGACGACGTCAGGGGTCACACCGCCACGAACCCATCATAGCGGCGGGATTCACGAACCCAACAGAGCGGCAGGATTCAAGAACCCAACAGAGCGGCGGGACTCACGAACCCAACAGAGCGGCAGGATTCCTGGAAGAGGCACCGTCAATAGATTACAGCTGTGACTTAACAATGACCCAGGGAGGACCTAAACGTCGTGAGATTGCCAAGTGCGAGTCGAGTTACTTGTGAATTACAAGACAGTGTCTGGCAGGGCAGTGTGCAGAGATGAGTGCAACAGTTAGGTATTTTTATTGCTAACGTTTCGCCTACGCAAGGCTTTTTCAGTAAAATACAGAGAATGTATTATAGACAGCAGTAGTGGTGAGGTAAAGATGGTGAAATCAGTCCATTATCATTGGAGAAATTGTCTGAGGCGGTCAGTCCCTCAGCCTGGAGAAGAGTTCAGCTCCATGGTCTGGAACCATACGTCTATGTAGAGGCCAACAACATAAGAATGTGTAGACAGAGAGAGACGGGGCTATAGAATGGAACATTGTATAGAAGAGGCGCAAAACCCACCATTCTTATAGTCTACGGTATATAAGCTACTGTACTTTTATATATAAGCAACTGTACTTTTATATACAAGCCGCTGTACTTTTATATACAAGCCGCTGTACTTTTATATACAAGCCGCTGTACTTTTATATACAAGCCGCTGTACTTTTATATACAAGCCGCTGTACTTTTATATACAAGCCGCTGTACTTTTATATACAAGCCGCTGTACTTTTATATACAAGCCGCTGTACTTTTATATATAAGCCGCTGTACTTTTATCAATATTGATGGAGTGAACACATCGACTCCAGGCTAAGGGACTAATTACCTCAAACACCTCCTCATCTATCATTCTTCTCTGTTTTTGACTGAGGAAGCCACTGGCGGGCGAAACTTTTCCAGAATAAAGATACCCAAGTATTGCACAAGTGTTTAATTCATCAACTTGTCGGTTTTCTGAACCATTTATCTACAAAAACCTTTTAAACAGCTCCCAGTAATATAAAAACCACTTTATTATTTACGATGCCTGAAATCTTGAGACTGTAATCTTGAGACTGTAATCTTGAGACTGTAATCTTGAGACTGTAATCTTGAGACTGTAATCTTGAGACTGTAATCTTGAGACTGTAATCTTGAGACTGTAATCTTGAGACTGTAATCTTGAGACTGTAATCTTGAGACTGTAATCTTGAGACTGTAATCTTGAGACTGTAATCTTGAGACTGTAATCTTGGAGAACTGGTTAATCTTGAGACTGTAATCTTGAGACTGTAATCTTGAGACTGTAATCTTGAGACTGTAATCTTGAGACTGTATCCACATTTTCCATCGACTGGATGAAGCAACTGACTTTTATTGAGAGTACAACTTAGGAATGGCTATTTTTTTTTAGTGGTAATAAGGTATTTAAACTTTTCATAAGATTGTATCTCCATATTGTATTGTGTTGATAATCAGTAAAATACATCTGTGATGTATGAAATGATTGTTAAGATTTAGCAATGATACAGCCATTGTCACCCCACGTACTGAATTATTTTTTGATCTATCACTCATAGGATGAGGTGAGGGTGCACAATAAACTAGCCACTCACAGGATGAGGTGAGGGTACACAATAAACTAGCCACTCACAGGATGAGGTGAGGGTGCACAATAAACTAGCCACTCACAGGATGAGGTGAGGGTGCACAATAAACTAGCCACTCACAGGATGAGATGAGGGTGCACAATAAACTAGCCACTCACAGGATGAGATGAGGGTGCACAATAAACTAGCCACTCACAGGATGAGGTGAGGGTGACACAAAACTAGCCACTCACAGGATGAGGTGAGGGTGCACAATAAACTAGCCACTCACAGGATGAGGTGAGGGTGCACAATAAACTAGCCACTCACAGGATGAGGTGAGGGTGCACAATAAACTAGCCACTCACAGGATGAGGTGAGGGTGCACAATAAACTAGCCACTCACAGGATGAGGTGAGGGTGCACAATAAACTAGCCACTCACAGGATGAGGTGAGGGTGCACAATAAACTAGCCACTCACAGGATGAGGATGAGGGTGCACAATAAACTAGCCACTCACAGGATGAGGTGAGGGTGCACAATAAACTAGCCACTCACAGGATGAGGTGAGGGTGCACAATAAACTAGCCACTCACAGGATGAGGTGAGGGTGCACAATAAACTAGCCACTCACAGGATGAGGTGAGGGTGCACATAAACTAGCCACTCACAGGATGAGGTGAGGGTGCACAATAAACTAGCCACTCACAGGATGAGGTGAGGGTGCACACTAAACTAGCCACTCACAGGATGAGGTGAGGGTGCACAATAAACTAGCCACTCACAGGATGAGGTGAGGGTGCACAATAAACTAGCCACTCACAGGATGAGGTGAGGGTGCAACTCAGTACAGTGCAGTACAGTATACAGTTGACATAGGGTAAAATAACATGTATTTTTGAAGCAGGTAGCTGAACGGAACTTTTGATGGCATCATCTGGAAGGAAATATCAAATTTTGGGATCTTTATTCTCATGGAGTTCCTACATAGATTGAATCGAACACCTGGGACATCAAAGAGAGACATGTTGCATTGTGTTCTGTTGCAGCTCTTCAGGAAGAGTTGAAACACCGGGTTGAAGTTCGTTCTGTGTCCTGTGTATATTAAATGAACCGTAGGTGTTGATATTCAGGAAGTTAATTAAGACTTTTCAGTAGTAAGGTTGAGTGTTGTCTGGAGCTTGATGGGGTGATTTAGGTGATTTGCTGTTGCAGATCTCCAATCACGGATATTGTAAGTGAGGTAGGGATAGATCAGTGTGTAGTAAAGAGTGAGAAATGTTGCTTGAGGAACATAGTATATCTGGGACAAAATGCTCACAGTTTCGGAAATTATCTTAGATATGTGTTGGATTTAAGTGTTAAATTTCAGGTTTCAATCAAGGTGTAATCCTAAGTATTTTTCCCCGTCGCCTTGTTTATGTGTGAATTTTTAGCTTTATTCCCAAACATGTAGAAAGCGTTGCCAATATTAAGAATAAGTTTGTTGGTTGCCATCCAGGCAGACATCTTCACGAGCTTCTCGATGACTGTGTTGTTGAGAACAAGATCTGCATTGTTGTGTCATCAGTAAATATGACTTATGTTGATGGGAGGCATTTGGTGGGTCACTGATGTAGATGAGTCATAATCCAAGGCCTAGGACGGTACTCTGCCTATGTCGATGGTTTGGGTATATAAAATAGTGTCATTAATAGGCATATGCTGACGTCTGTCTGTAAGGAAATGATTTCCTGTTAAGGGACAGCATGACCTCTGATTCCATAATTTCTAGTTTCAGCAGCAAGATACTGTGGTCTCCAGTGTCAAAATCTTTTAGGTCAATAATGAGAGCTCAGTGGGCATTCATTATTTGCTAGAGCTGAATAGAAAGAATCAATTATCTTAATGGTAGCATCATTAGTATTTTTTCCTGGCTTCAAGTGAAACATGAATAAATGCATATGATCGTTTATATATTATTTGGTCAAAGATTTTAGACACATATTAGAGGTTGTTCTATAAATGTTGATTTCAGCTGAGTCTCCACCTTTATGGATTAGGAATAACACCTGAAAGCTTAAGTATATTAGGGAAAGTTTTGGTTTCAAGATCTTTAATTAAACAAGGTCGCAATGACAGGTGGGAGCTCATGGGCAGCTTCTTATATGAAAGGTGCTATACTCTTTATTACCTGCTTTGTTTTAGTGAGTTTATTACTGAAGTTACCTTTGCAGACTTTACTGGCGACTGGAAGCAGTCAGGATAACTGTCAGTGAGGTAATTATAACCTGAGCAATGGAGTTTGGTTAGTCGCCAGACAAGTTTACGAGAAAATCATCAAGTTTGTTTACTGTATCAGCAGTTCGGATGAGTTGTTGGTAGGGAATACACTAGTCGCTCATAGGATGAGTTGCGGGTGCACGGTCAACTGGCCGCTCGGGCGGTACAGCTAAAGGAAACTGGACACAAGTCAAAGAGCGGACGTGAAGACCGAGCGCCCAGAGGCACCACAACAGAAACAGTCACTGCTCATACTGTTGGGAATGGCAGCGGGACAACAGAAACAGTCACTGCTCATACTGTTGGGAATGGCAGCGGGACAACAGAAACAGTCACTGCTCATACTGTTGGGAATGGCAGCGGGACAACAGACAAGAAGACAGATTATTACTGAACCTATTGGTCAGAGGACTGCGTACAGGACTAAGAGGTTAGAGGACAGACTTCAGAATAGAGTACATGAAGAGGTCAGAGTAGTGAGAAGCTAAACCACAAGTCAAAGAAATCAGTATAAAGGTTCCAAAGAAAGGAAAATAAATTTTATTGGAATCATTATCCCGGAGGGTTGGTAACCCAGAATAACCTAAGAAAGCCACTATGTCTAACTTATCTGCTTTGGGGGACCTCTGTTTCTCTTCCTCAGAATACGACTAACACCCAGGTACCTACTTACTGCTAGGTAAACAGGGGCAACAATGTTTCCACTTGCATTGGGATCGATCCCAGGTCCTTCAGATGTAAGCCAAAGGATGAACTGAAAGATCTGTTAATTAATCCGAGTAATTGAATTCAGAAGGTTCTACAGTGGAGCTCTCAGGGACTGTGAAGATACACTTCACCCAGCAACTTTACTTTAAACTATACTTTAAACTCCAAACAAGAAATAATTAGGCTAACAGGACAACAATTACTTTCGCATACACACGAGATATGAGACAGGATCCCTGATGCATGATACTCCAACACAACTCCCTCTCCACCATAAGAGTTAATAGCCAATCAACTTCTTCGATGGTAAGATATTCTTCGCTGACTGTCTAATGAAGAAGTCAGTGATATAGAAATATCCATAAATCTCTGAAAGGTTAATATCTCTGGCTAAGTATGGACTACTACTGATCTCGAGTGAGTTGAGTGCACATCTCATTCTTCACTATGATCATGAATGAGCTTAGTACACATCTCATTCGTCACTGTGTTCACGAGTAAGCTGAGTGAACCTATTCCCAATTCTTCCAGATAGTCGCTTCCCAACCTTGACAGAGCGAGGGTGTTCCAGGTGAGCGGCAAGTGACCCCTGGTGACTGATTGGTGAAGTTTTGTTTTCTCCAAAATGGCAGACTACCGGAGGAGAGTAAACACCGTCTCTTTGGAATTGTTAAAAGGAGCGGTTTAACCGAGCAATGCCGACGTCATTCTACCTCTCATAATTTGAGATACTTTCAAGATACCTATCGAAGATTTGTACGGGGTTTCCCTGAATGGTAACGCAAGAATCTTTGTGAAATTTGTGTCAACTGATATCTATGAGAGGGTTGTGGACACGTATCAAGAACGGCCCATTGTCATCAACGCTAGCCTGGAGGTGCGCCTACGCGACGTTTCGGCACATTATTCATGGATTCGTCTTCGTAATATTCCATTCGAAGCGGACGAAGAGGATGTGGGATGTGAGTTTGGACATTATGGAACTATACATGCAGTCAACGTGGGGCGATGGTCCCAAGGAATTTATGCTGGTATTTTAGAGGGGTCTTTTTCCATGAAAATTACTTTGAGACATCCTATACCTTCGTATGTGACATTGGAGGTGTTCAGGACGCAAATCTACGTTACCTACCCAGGGTTGGTAAGGACGTGCCATCTGTGTGGTGGTCCTGGACATATGGCCGTGACTTGCGAGCGATGAAGGTGGCAGCAGCGGACAAAACAACCTGAAGCAACAACTAGTGCCGTGATGGACGAGTGTGTACAACCAACGAAGAATGCGATATCGGTGGTAGATAATGTTCTGCAGGTTCTACCTGCAAATGGGACGTGGAGTGCAGCGGTGGAGGGTGAGAAGGAGATTGTCTCGACATTGCCACCAGCATCCGAGGATGATCAAGTTGGTGGTACCGCGGGTATGTCACCTCTGGTGGAAGAGGTGCTGAGCCCGCCATTAGTGTTGCCCGGTTTTGAAGATATTCAAAGGCTCCTCGACAGCCCATCGCCGGTGGATTTACTGTCTATGACAGTGACTTCGCCTGTGGTGGAGACTGTACTTGTGTGTAGTGTGGGTGCAAAGGGAAGGCGTGTGCCTCATAAGTCCGTGGTAGAAGCGGATGTGGAGGTGCACAAAGAAGATGGTGATGGAGACATGGAGTATGAGGGAGCTTCCCATAAGAGGCCCAGTGCAATTGTGGAGGATAATGTACTAACACCGGGACAGAGGTCAAGCAGATGTGGCCAAAAGTGACAAGGGTGCTTTCTTAGGTAAGTTAGGTGGGAGTGGTGGGAAGTCAACTAGGAGTAATAGTGGAAAGTTCAGGTCAGGTTTGTCAGCGGCAGGGAAGCGAAATGATAAAACCCCGCCATTGTCTTCAAGTGCATTACAATAAATGTTAATGGCCTCCATACAGAGGTCAAGAGGCGATGGGTGGAGGTATCACTACGACGTTTGGATGTTGATGTGTTCTTTATGCAAGAACACAATTTTAGATGTGGAAGTGAGTTGCGTGTGCAAGGGTATACATGTTATGTGGGGAACTCGGATAATATCAAAGGTGGGGTTGTTATAGGAATACGGGAGACCAGTCCTTTTACGCTGTTGGTGTGGGATTGGGGCAGTGGGGGACAGGTCGTGCATGTAATGGGAACAGGGGGGCACATACAGGTAGGTTTTGTTTGTGTGTATATGCCAGCGACGTCCAATAGAAGGGTGAAGGAGGATTTTGTGTGTGAGCATTTAGTATATTTTCTAAGGGGCCTCCCCTTAATTTCCATGATTGCCGGAGATTGGAATTGTGTTACCAGGGGAAAGGATGTTAAGCCGAGAGGAGGGGGGTGTCTCTTTAGAGATTTTATGGGATGTACTGCGGTCGGTTGGTGTTGTTGACGTGGTTGGGGGTGGGGGTGGAATGTAGACTTCACTTTTTGTCGAAGAGGAGCATTTGGATAGGGTGTATATCACTGATTTAATACGTAGTGAGAGGGTAGAATGCGTGGATCTGGGTTTCTCGGACCATCGGGGCGTGCTGGTGGCTCTAGAATGGGAAGGTGCTGTTCGAGTTTTCCCTAGCTACTGGAAATTAAATGTTAGATTGTTGAAGGGTTTGGAGGCTTTGGAGACTTTTGGGTTATGGTGGGAAAGGTTGTGGGATGGTGGTAAAGGATTCGAGAATGTGGTGGATTGGTGGAATTTATGAGCAAAGTTAGCAATAAAGGGTTTTTACAGTAGGTTAGGGAGAGAGGATGCGTCTTATAGGTACGGAAAGCAGAGGTACCTTGAAGGTCGGTTACGAGATTGTTACGGTACTGGAAGAGTGTCTTAGGAGTCAATTACAGGATATTCAGAACGAGAACTTTCAGGCGTTGAGGGTGCGGGCGGGGATAGAGGAGGTGTTATGGGGTGATAAGCCCTCTGTTAGGGTTCTTCGAAGTTTCAGGTTGCTACGCAAGGCGACGACGGTGATGTCTTTAGTTGTAGACGAGGACTTGGCAGGATACCATAAGGGACAAAGTCTCTGTACTATGGAAAGCATGGGGAACTATGCAGATAAATGGTTTGCACAGAAATGGATTGGTAGAGAGGGGAATCGGGAAGCGAGGGAGGCCTTACTGCGTGGTATGGTGGCGAATGTGAAAGATGTGAATAGGGTAGCCATGGAGGGTTGTATAATGGAGGAGGAGGTTTCCCAGGCCGTTCGGGGTCAGGCAATGGGGAAATCGCCGGGTTGGGATGGAATTCCGGGGGATTTTCATGTAGTACATTGGGAAACATTAAAACATGTTCTGGTCCGTTTATACAATGCTATGAAAGATAAGGGTAAAATGTGTGGGGAGGTGTGGTTGGGGATTGTAGTTTTGGTGCCGAAGGTGAACATCCATGGAACTCTAGGAGAATATAGGCCCATCACATTGTTAGGAGCATATTACAAGATTTTTGCAAGAATTTTAGCTAACCGTATGAAACGGGTGTTGGATAAGGTGGTATGGGAAGGGCAATATGGGATTCCTGGATGGTCTATGAGGGTTGGTCATCGTAGAATTAAAAGTTTTGTGGAGGAACGTCATGGGGGCGGAGTAGTGGGACTGGATTGGGAAAAGGCTTTTGATAATGTAGATAGGGAGACTTTATTGGCAATGTTATTAAAGCAGGGTTTTGGGGAAGAAGTGGTGTCATGGGTGTGTATGCTATATTTTGATGTGAAGGTACGGGTTCAGGTGAATGGGAGGGTGGGGTTCGCGATAGGCATGGGGTGGGGGCTGCAGAGGTGTCCCCTCTCGCAGCTCTTATTTGCCTGTTTGCAGGACCCATTTTATAGGTTAGTTAATGGTGGAGTGGGGCAGGGATTTAGTGGGCAGGGTGTAGAGGTGGGCATCATAGGCTATGTTGATGATACCACCATAATGGTGCGTAGTAGGGTAGGCTTGGAGTTCATTAATAGGGTTATAGGTTTTTTGGAGATGTCAGGCATGCGTGTTAATAGGGAGAAATCAAAATTTTTGGAGGTGGGGTACTGGGTGGGGGGGATGTTGGGTAGGGAGTATGGGTGGAAAACTGTCAAGAGCATTAAAATATGTGGAGTATATTTTTGCGACGAGGAAAGGTCTGCACGCACAATTAATTCGTCTTTAGTGATAGATGCAGCCATTCGAAGAATGGCGGGATGGGAACCGGGTGAGGTGACACTACTTCAGAGGGTAATTGTCATTAATGTCCTTGTATATAGCAAATTATGGTTTGTAGCAGCAGTTTATCCTTTGCTTCCAGAGGATGTACCGAGGTTACAGAGGAAAGTAGTGAATTTTATATGGGATTCCGTCGACATTGGTTGGGGAAGGACGTCGTCATGACAAAAATAGCTAAGGGAGGTATGGGGTTAATACTGTTACATAGGCATTTAATAAGTATTTATGTGTGGCAGGAATATCTGGAGTGGGGCGGCGTTAGGGGGGCGAGGGTTGGCGCAGTAATGAGAGAGGTTAGATGGTGGTGGGTGGGTAAGGATTTAATGTTGTATGAAGTCATGTTATAGCATCTATTAGTGGCGCAAGAACCCAAGAGGGTAAAGGTATGTAAACTGGATATCATTGGTCTGTATGTGGGTGAGGTCATTGGTGAGGAGGTTTATCCGGGTTACCATTGGAAGACCATTTGGCATTGGCTCAGGAGATTGCGATTGCAACCTCGGGTTCGAGAAACTGGATACCGTTTCCTTCATGGAATCCTAGCGTCTAAGGCGCAATTGTATGTTATGGGTCTGACTCAGGATCAGAACTGTGTATGGTGTGGATATCCGGAAATGGCCTTCCATGTCGTATACTTTTGTGAAGAATTAATAAGGGTGAGGGACTGGTTTCAGGGCTTCCTACGACAGGTGGGTGGCGAGGAGTTGTCAATGCTTAGGGCATTAAGTTTAGAAGTATGGGGTTGTTCGGATGCGGTCCGACGATCGGTTTCGTACTTGGTACTCGATTTTTTATATGTTTCTTTGGGAATGCGGGAGATTAGGAGTGCAACGTGCATCAGGGCACTGGCGTGTCGTTTTTACAGAACAAAATGTAGAAATCGTGAGGTGTATGGACAAAGCTGGTAGAGAGACTTTTCGTTGGGATATAGACAACTAACGATGGATGTATTTAAGGGGTTGTGACATCTACAGTGTGTTGAATGGTTCCACGACGGAGTGTGTGGGCTGGTCTCCCTGGAGGGGGGAGGGTTTTTTCGTTTTATGTATGAAGTGTGCTAGTGAATAGGTGTGCAAGAGTGTGGGGCGTGGCCTAGGATGAGGGAGGGGTGACCTGTATTAGGTCCGGGGTAGGGTTTCTCGGTGTGGTTGATGACTCAGACTGGGGGGTTCAAACGGGGACACAGTGCTTGGTTTTATAATTTCGGTGGAGCTATTGGTTATCAATTGTCAAGTAAGCTTGTTTTGTATGGAGAACGGTCGGTCATATATAGTAGTATAGTGGCATGAGAGTTGGATACTCTCAAGACAGCAGTGACATCCCAATGTGCCAATAGAGGTTTTATTCTCTGAGCGCGTTACTTTTGTAGCCTTCCATAGTTTAGGGGAGTTTAGGGGAGAAGTGACCTAATGTCAGAGAACCTACGATTTTCTGACGATATCACAAGGTCACCTAGTTTTCGAGTTAGGGAGCACACCCAATCACGTAGAGAGTTATAAAAAATTAACCTTGGATGGTATGCTCACCATGAAGAAGGTCGGTGGTAGGAGTAGTGTGTTTTTGTAGCGCCTCTAATGTTTCGTAATGATCGGAGACATAAACTTAGGTGCTTCTTGATCCTCAGGTAAGATACATGTGAGTTGGACTGGAGTCGAGTGTCGACAACGATACTTAGTATTGAACAGATATGTGTTTTGACCTACTTGTATCAAATACTAAATCAAAATAACAACATCTATGTATGGTCAAAACAATTTACATGGTAAGGTTGGTAATGATTTGTAAATGTATTATGGGGGGGGGGGTTGTCGGTGCAATGTAATATTAATAAGCATTGTTGTACATAATTACCATTCATATTAGGTATTCTCTTCTTGTATGTACCTGTATGTACCGTTTCCAATAAAATGTAAATTGTATTTTGCACACACGGTATTCAACATATATAAAGTACATATGGTTCGATGGCTATGTTTTGTGTTATGAGGTATGATATATTGTTAAGTTGCAAAACTCTTTGTTGGTCACTTTGAAAACAAAGCAGTTAAATCGGGGTTTCACTCTTGATATGTGAGGTGTTGAGCTGCAGGAGGGGTTCCCTCTACTGGAGTCCATGATCATGTAGTCCTGTAGCTCCGGGAGGCGGGGATTCTAGGTTTGTACTTTGTAGGTTAGTAACATAATAATATGCACTGTTATACTTATCATTGTCTTGAATGTTTTGTTTCCGCTACTGCGGCCTTATGATGTAACGGGGTTTACATCGAATATGAAGACAAATTTCTTTCCTGCTGACGTGTAGGGTTATGACAGTATAATTATTTTATTATTATATACATATTTTGTTCCTGATGTATCTCTTCTTGTATGTACCTGTATATACTGTTTTTAAATAAAATATAAAAATAAATCTTCTCTAAAACTGTTGAGACAGCCGCTATGTAGCACAGATGCTAGGGAAAAATGCTTAAAATTTACCTTCTGTACAGTCTGAGGTCGCGCACATATACTGCAGCAAAGAAAATACAAACATGGCGAGCATTTGTTGAACTAATAGTGGACTTCTGTTGCTACAGCAACATAAGCATCTGTCGAACCAACAGTAGAACTATACCTGCTGTTGCTACAACAACAGACCAACACGCCGGCAATGAAAGGCCAACTTTCTGACCAGCAGCGATATTTTTTTTTATTTATTAACACATAGGCCGTTTCCCACCAAGGCAGGGTGGCCCGACAAAGAAAAACTTTCATCATCAGTCACTCCATCACTGTCTTGCCAGAGGCGTGCTTACACTACAGCTACAAAATTGCAACATTAACAACCCTCCTTCAGAGTGCTGGCACTGTACTTCCCATCTCCAGGAATCAAGTCCGGCCTGCCGGTTTCCCTGAAACCCTTCTTTCCCTGAAACCCTTCATAAATGTTACCTTGTCTACACTCCAACAGCACGTCAAGTCCTAAAAACCATTTGTCTCCATTCGCTCCTGTCTAACACGCTCACGCACTCTTGCTCGAAGTCCAAGCCCCTCGAACACAAATCCTCCTTTACCCCCTCCCTCCAACCTTTCCTAGACCGACCCCTACCCCGCCTTCCCTCCACTACAGATTTATACACTCTCGAAGTCATTCTATTTTGTTCCATCCTCTCTACATGTCCAAACCATCTCAACAACCCCTCCTCAGCTCTCTGGATAATAGTTTTGGTAATCCCACACCTCCTCCTAATCTCCAAACTACGGATTCTCTGCATTATATTCACACCACACATTGCCCTCAGACATGACATCTCCACTGCCTCCAGCCTTCTCCTTGTTGCAACATTCACAACCCATGTCTCACACCCACACAAGAGTGTTGGTATAACTATACTCTCATTCATTCCCCTCTTTGCCTTCATAGATAAAGTTCTCTGTCTCCACAAGCTCCTCAGTGCACCACTCACCTTTTTCCCCTCGTTAATTTATGATTCACCTCATCCTTCATATACCCATCTGCTGACACATCCACTCCCAAATATCTGAACACATTCACCTCCTCCATACTCTCTCCCTCCAATCTTCCGATAAGGTTAAATAATAAACTAACAGTGATTTATATGACCCGATGTCGAAAACATCAACAGTCCCACCACACCACCAGCCTTGCCAGGTGGCAGCCAAATTCAACACAGTCTGCAGCCAGTTTCCTGACACGGACAGAACAGCAGCAGAACCAGAGACAAGATAGTACTGGGGAACATGATTAATGTGCCTCGTCCTGGACGCTGCTTGAACTAAGGCAGGCGAGAGAGGAAGAGGCATGAGGACAACACCCAGAGTGTACTCAATCAAGAGTAATGATCCTACGGGTGAGATGAGAATACTCTAGTGTAATAAATACAAAGTGGGAGCCAGGAAGATTGCCACCGCAGTGGAATACAGCGGACATGTTGATCTCAAACAGGACGCAACCAAAAATATTGAGCAAGACACATTGCAGAACCTTTTATTGGAACAAAGTTTCACTCAGCTAAGAGCTTTATCATATGATGGTTTGATAAAATTCCACAGTGAATTTTTGCCCCCCTAAAAAATGCCAAAATTTTCAACGTGTGTTTCTTAACAATTATATATATAATATATATATATATATATATATATATATATATATATATATATATATATATATATATATATATATATATCTGTCCGTGTCAGGAAACTGGCTGCAGACTGTGTTGAATTTGGCTGCCACCTGGCAGGGCTGGAGGTGTGGTGGGACTGTTGATGTGTTCAATATCGGGTCATATAAATCACTGTTAGTTTATTATTTAACCTTATCGCTCGTGGTCAGAAAGTTGGTCTTTCATTTCTTTCATTGCCGACGTGTTGGTCTGTAGTTGTAGAGACAGCAGGTATACTGTTGGTCTGTAGTTGTAGCGACAGCAGGTATACTGTTGGTCTGTAGTTGTAGCGACAGCAGGTATACTGTTGGTCTGTAGTTGTAGCGACAGCAGGTATACTGTTGGTCTGTAGTTGTAGCGACAGCAGGTATACTGTTGGTCTGTAGTTGTAGCGACAGCAGGTATACTGTTGGTCTGTAGTTGTAGCGACAGCAGGTATACTGTTGGTCTGTAGTTGTAGCGACAGCAGGTATACTGTTGGTCTGTAGTTGTAGCGACAGCAGGTATACTGTTGGTCTGTAGTTGTAGCGACAGCAGGTATACTGTTGGTCTGTAGTTGTAGCGACAGCAGGTATACTGTTGGTCTGTAGTTGTAGCGACAGCAGGTATACTGTTGGTCTGTAGTTGTAGCGACAGCAGGTATACTGTTGGTCTGTAGTTGTAGCGACAGCAGGTATACTGTTGGTCTGTAGTTGTAGCGACAGCAGGTATACTGTTGGTCTGTAGTTGTAGACAGCAGGTATGTGTCTGAGTTTAGCGCATGAGGTATACGATACTGGATTCAAGAAAGAACGGATGAAGTCATGAAAGGATTTAGCTTCATTGATCATCACGAACAGGATTCAACAACAGCAGGATATGCTGAGCGATGGGAAATACAAGAGGTGGATTCAGTGCAACTGATGAACCAACATCCACTCTGACAGAAATTGTTCCATAAACAATGTCTTACACGTCCCCCCTCACACACAACATCAGCATGTGGTCCATACATACAACAGAAGCATGTGGTCCATACATACAACACCTTGTGGTCTATACATACACATACAACACGTTGTGGGCTATACATACACATACAACAGCATGTGGTCCATACACGCACACAAACAAACAAATAAAAAACTTTAAAGTTATTTTCTCTCTCTCGATAAAGAAACAATCATCCTCACCAACACAACAGAACAATCATCAGAAACAAACAGAACAATCATCAAAAACAAACAGAACAATCGTCAGAAACAACAAACAGAACAATCAGCCACACAAACAGACCAAAATCATCCCAAAAATAAAAACTATCATCCTCACAAACAGCAAAACACAATCACTCTCAAAAAGACAACAAATAGAAGACAATCATTATCACAAAAAATTACAATCTTTCTCACAGACAACAAACATAATCTTCACAGACATAAACAGAACACAGTTATCCTCACAAACATAGAGCAATCATCCTCACAAAGAGGGAACAATCATCCTCACAAAGAGGGAACAATCATCCTCACAAAGAGGGAACAATCATCCTCACAAAGAGGGAACAATCATCCTCACAAAGAGGGAACAATCATCCTCACAAAGAGGGAACAATCATCCTCACAAAGAGGGAACAATCATCCTCACAAAGAGGGAACAATCATCCTCACAAAGAGAGAACAATCATCCTCACAAAGAGAGAACAATCATCCTCACAAAGAGAGCAGAATCATCCTCACAAAGAGAGGACAATCATCCTCACAAAGAGAGGATAATCATCCTCACAAAGAGAGCACAATCATCCTCACAAAGAGAGCACAATCATCCTCACAAAGAGAGCACAATCATCCTCACAAAGAGAGGACAATCATCCTCACAAAGAGAGCACAATCATCCTCACAAACAGAACAGAGTTATCCTCGTAAACACAGCAAACAGAACACAATCACTTTCACAGACAATCTGAACACAATCATCCTCACCAACAATGATATCTTCATTGCGACATTTTGCGTAAATTAAGAATATTGTTTATGTCTCCTAATGGCCTCACTTGTGACCTCTTTAACCTTACAAATCCGTGCATCTGAGTACTTTTGCACTTTTTAAAATCCAGAGGTCACAAGGTCACATTAGGAGACAAACACTGTTTAATCTAGGTGCCAATATGTGCGGGGTGATGGGGGAGTGCTGGGGAAGGCGCAGGAGGTCTTTAGGGGATATTTTTATTAAACAAACCGTGTCCAATATGCACACTAAGCCCTCTCATTGTTTACGTACATTCCCCCTGTCTTGCTCAATATTGTAGGATACTTGTATAATGGCTGCTTCCTGAATCCTCGTGGTATATCTGTTGTGTTTCTCTCCATGATGTGTAAAGAGTTCAGTAAGCCACACTGGCATTGTTGATTTTGTCCAAACAGTAAGCTTACTGTTTCTGTTGGCTTGTCTGAAGGTGAAACCTTGTCTCCCCTACCGGAGGGTTAACGGTTTTGGACCAGTACTCCCGGTGGATCAGGGCCTGATCAATTTGGCTGTTACTGCTAGCCGCACGTAATCAAACGTACGAACTACAGCCCGGCTGGTCAGGTACTAACTTTAGGTGTCAGTCCAGTTCCCTTTTGAAAGGCAGCCAGAGGTCTATTGGTAATTCCCCTTATACTTGGTGGGAGGTTGTTGCACAGTCTTGAGTCAAGAACACTTATTGTGTTGTCTCTAGCGTACTCATGGCGTCCCTGCTTTTCATTGGGGTATGTTTCATTGTCTGCTCAGTCTTTTGCGGTCCAGTGAGTACAGGTCAACAGACTCCAAACGTTCTCAGTGATTAAGGTGCTTGACTGAACTTATATGTGCAGTAAAGGTTATCTGTACATTCTCTAGATCTGCGATTTCACCTGCCTTGAATAAAGCTGTTAGTGTACAGCAGTGTTCCAACTTAGATAGAACAAGAATCATCATTGGCACAGCATCCCTTATTTTGAAAGTACTCTATCATTTTCCTCGTAGATGTGATAGTGATACTGTTGTGATCTTTGAAGCTGAGATCCCTTTGACATTAACACTTCCAATTCTTTCACATTACTTTGTTGCTCTATTGTGTGATTAGAGTTTGTAATATACTCCGGTCTAGCTAATATTTCCTCAAGTTTTCCATAACGGAGTAACTGAAATTTGCCCTCATTGATCATATTGTTTTCCGTAGCTCATTGGAAAACTTACTTTAGATCCTCTTGGAGATTTACCGTGTCCTTAATGGGTGACACTATCATGCAGATTGCAGTATCATCTGCAAAAGAAGACATCCCTGTCTATGTCTGAAATGAGGATGAGGAACAGGACGGGAGCGAGTACTGTGCCTTGTGGAACAGAGCTTTTCATTGTGATAGCTTCCGACTTAACTCTGTTTACCATTATTCTTTACATTCTGTTGGTTAGAAAGTTGAAGATCCATCTTCCCACTTTTCTAGTTATTCCTTTAGGACGCATTTTGTATGCTATTCCACCACGATCGCACTTGTCAAAGGCTTTTGAAAAGTCTGTGTATATTACGTTTGCATTGTGTTTGTCATGCAGTGCATCCAAGACCATATCATAGTGGTCCAGTAGTTGCGAGGGGCAGGATCAACCTGCTCTGAACCCATGCTGCCCTGGATTGTGCAATTGTTTGGAATCGAAGTGATTTGCGATCATCCTTCTTAGAACTATTTCAAAGATTTTTATGTGGGACGTTAGTGCCATCGGTCTATAACTCTTTGCTATGGCTCTGCTCCCACCTTTATGGAGTGGGGTTATATCTATTGTTTTTAGCGACTGTGGGATGACACCTGTGTCCAGGCTCCCTCTATTACTTAAAGGCACGCAAAAAGGGTTTTCTTGGGGTTCTTGATGAACACGGAGTTCCAAAAGCCTGGGCCTGGGGCAGAGTGCATGGGCATCTTGTCATTATATTTTTCAAAGTCAAGTGGAATTAGGGTTATGTTAGAAATCTGACATCCTTTGACAGAGTTTTGAGGCTCATTCAGGGAAAATTCATTCGGATTGTCGATCTTTAGTCTGATTAATGTCTCACTAAACACAAGAGTCATACTGAGACTTCAGTGTCTCACTCATTTCTTTACTGTCGTCTGTATAAGTCCCATCTTGTTTAAGCAAGTGCCCAACACTGGATGTGATTTTTGCATATGGAAAAAAAATATTTTGGATTTCTTTCAGTTTTATTAATTGCTTTAACTCTGTCATTCCTGGATCCTGTATGAATCATTAAAATTCAATATTTTCTACTTTTCTTTTTAGGATAAATTAGCCCTTTGAAAAGCTCAGTGATTCTTCCCCTTCACTTGCAGGGGACAGCATCTTTTTCTTTCCAATTTACCTCTTCTTTTTTCTTAGGGGAACACGGCTTGAGCATACTTTAGCGGCCAGAAAGTTGATTCTTTCAAGACACTGGTTTGGAGCCATGATATCTTCCCAGCATCATTTAGGACATGATTTATTAAATCCCAGTTGATATTCTTGTTGAAGTTGAATTTGGTGAAGGAACCCTTGTAGCTGTATTCATGTTGCTGGTCAGGAACTATGTGCATGCAAGTCTGGACTTCGATTAGGTAATGATCTGTATTAACCGTTTTTGATACTGCTGTATTCCTTATCAGGTCATCGTTATTCGTGAAAATTAGGTCAAGTGTGTTTTACAGTCATGTTGGCTCCCCTATCTATCTCATATGAGTGACTTCTTATCTGAGCTGCCTTCAGGAATTATCTATATTATTTGCTAAATTCTTCCATTTTTTGTATGTGTTAAATTGAAATCCAGACAGTAATCAATTATTAATAGCTGTTCCTTGAACAGTTGGGAAGCTGCATCTAGTGACTTATATACAACCACAAAGACTAACTTTTGGTTCTTGATCTTTATTATTAGAACTTCAACTACATCGTTTGTGGTGTTCAGTATCTCTGTGCAAATGAGCGACTCTGACATACAGGCCAATCCCCTCCTTGTTGCCTGTTCTTTCTGTCGCATCTATACAAGTTGTACACTATTATTGTGAAAGCGAGCTTTCGTGTGGGTCTCTGTGAATGCAGTAAACATTTGACTGCACGAGGAATCCACTAATGAAAGGTAATTTGTTGTTGGTAGAGCCCTGTATATTCCCAAATACAAATGAATTCGTATTTCTTGCTTGTTGGGGGATTTTTTTTTGGTTGGCATCAGTATTCGTAGTTCTGGAATGGAGGCCACTGGCTGCGCCTCCATTCCAACAAGGCTCCAAGGTGATGGAATATTTTTGTCATTACTTTGCATTTTCTTTCGTTTCCTGGCTTTAAAAAATCACTTGGTGTGAAATGGTTGTGAATACTATGGTTAGTTTTGTGGGGTCTGTACTTCCTGGTTCCTTTCAAATGGTATGCAGGGTAGTTTTTGCAGCACTTTTTTTTCGTGGACTGATGTATTGATGTATAGCATAATTCTGGATGAAAAAGTTGACAAGAGGTAGAACGACACATTCCTTTGGACATGAGGTCTCGGCATTTGGGGTGGTCATCCCATTTGTTTTCCCAGATATTCCATGCCTACCGATACCCCTGGAGTATACCTGGGGAGAGTTCCAGGGGTCAACGCCCCTGCGGCCCGGTCTGTGACCAGGCCTCATGTTGGATCAGAGGCTGTTACTGCTGGCCGCACGCAGTCCAACGTACGAACCACAGCCTGGCTGGTCAGGTACCGACGTTAGGTGCCTGTCCAGTGCCTGCTTGAAGACAGCCAGGGGTTTGTTGGTAATCCCCCTGATGTATGCTTGGAGGCAGTTGAACAGTCTTGGGCCCCTGACACTTATTGTGTTGTCTCTCAACGTGCTAGTGGCACCCCTGCTTTTCATTGGAGGGATGTTACATCGCCTGCCGAGTCTTTTGCTTTCGTAGAATTTACACCATTTTGCTTTCAGCTGGCCAGAATTAGTGTGGACTGAGTTCTCAATTTGTGTAGTTTGTAGAACTGCAGTATTATCTTCAGCAACCATACCAGAGTCACTACCACTAGCTATTTCTAGAACTGGACCTAGCACTGTCCCCTGAAACAGACCCTTGCTCTACTAAATCTGTAATGGTGGCTGTGGTTTCGTATAGTATATCTTACTACTTCCTCGTCATGTAATGTTGTAAACCCCAGCAGCAGTGGTACTCTTCGGTCTATAATCTGGTTACGACAGTAATGTCCATGTAGGATTTACGTCGTCTTGTCCTGTGTGGAGGACAAGACGATCCATGCCGAGCTGTTTCCTGGTGAGTGGTGTGCATGAGTAAGGTCTTCCCTTTTCTCAGAAGTGCTTGAGGTGTAGGGAGAAAATAAGAGTGGTGAAATCATCCTTTTTTGTTTCTCCTCAAGAAATGATTCATCACAGATCCTGAGGGCGCAGAGGAAACAAACAATGTCTCTGCATTTAGTCTTGGGGTCATGGTGGGAAAAATAGTTTATGAATTCATCTATATTGATGGGTTCTATTAAAAACCCATTTTTGAGAATGGGCCATTTACGGATGACGCGAAAAAGAAAAGGTAGAGAGTCATTCTTTTCTTCCTCCAGAGAAGTCTGTATTGCGGGTTCTACTGAGGTCAGTGGGTCCATAAAATGGTGAAGATTAAAGCGACTAGGAATGGTGACCAAGATGTCATTGACTTAGCTATATGATGTTACGTGGGATGTGCTTGAAGCAGTCTCTCTCTCTCTCTCTCTCTCTCTCTCTCTCTCTCTCTCTCTCTCTCTCTCTCTCTCTGGAGATTTTAGGTACTAGTTGGCTTAGCCAGCACTGAGAGGCGAACCCATCACCATGCCATATTTCTATCTGTAGAGCTCATCACCGAAGGGAAAGCAATATGAGCCTACATAAATAGATGACGGCCATAAAGGCTTGTTTAGGAAGAGAAAACAGCAGTTCATCAGGTCTTGAGGTGTGGAAAAAGCGAATAACTTGATCAATTGTAACTGGAGGCATGAGGGAGGTTACCTCCAGGCCAGCGTGTTGTTCTTTTCTGATGGTGACTTGGTTAAGTCTTGATGAGTTACTGCTGAAAGCACCTGACAGCTTAAGCACCGTTAACTCATTAACGCTTCTAAGCCCTCCAAACTGATTAAATAAGTGCACTCAAGAAATAATGGAAAAAAATAAACACAACATGTTAAACAATACTTCAAAAACAGACCATGAAATTTGACTGATTAAACAGCTAACCCTTCCAATATTGATTAAACATAAGTGTCACTCTACGGGGACTTGTAAGTGTGATTAAACATTGCTACCCTTCAGTTTTGCACCATTCAGTGTTTGATACTTATTTTCAAAATTATTCAAAGGAATTCAACATTTTCAGCCACTAATGTGTTGACTGTACTTCATTTAACAGTTGTTGCACCTTGCTACCCTTCATGCATGTGCACTCCCCTCAGTGTGTTGCACCTTGCTCACTTCCTGTGTTACACTTGCATGTGTGTTGCACCTTGCTCATTCAGTGTTGCACTTGCTCACCTCCAGTGTGTTGCACCTCTGCTCTCACCCTTCCAGTGTGTTGCACCATTGCTCACCCTTCCAGTGTGTTGCGACCTTGGCTGCTCACCCTTCCAGTGTGTTGTTGCACCTATGCTCCACCCTCCAGTGTGTTGCACCTTGCTCCCCATTCACCTTCCAGTGTGTCCCTTGCCACCTTCGTGTTTGCACCTTGCTCACCCTTCCAGTGTGTTGCACCTTGCTCACCCTTCCAGTGTGTTGCACCTTGCTCACCCTTCCAGTGTGTTGCACCTTGCTCATCCTCTCCAGTGTGTTGCACCTTGCTCACCCTTCCAGTGTGTTGCACCTTGCTCACCCTTCCAGTGTGTTCACGCTCACCCTTCCAGTGTGTTGACCTGCTATGTGTTGCCCTTGCTCACCCTTCCAGTGTGTTGCACCTTGCTCACCCTTCATGTGTTGCACTTGCTCACCTTCAGTGTGTTGCACCTTGCTCACCTTCCAGTGTGTTGCACTGCTCACCCTCCAGTGTGTTGCACCTTGCTCACTCTTCCAGTGTGTTGCACTTGCTCACCTCAGTGTGTTGCACCTGCCACCTCCAGTGTGTTGCACCTTGCTCACCTCCAGTGTGTTGCACCTGCTCACCCTCCAGTGTGTTGCACCTTGCTCACCCTCCAGTGTGTTGCTGCACCTGGTTGCATCTCACCTCCAGTGTGTTGACCCCTTGCTCACCCTCCAGTGTTTGTTGCACCTTGCTCACCCTCCAGTGTGTGTGTTGCACCTTGCTCATCCCTCCAGTGTGTGTGTTGCACCTTGCTCACCCCTCCAGTGTGTGTGTTGCACCTTGCTCACCCCTCCAGTGTGTGTTTGTTGCACCTTGCTCACCCCTCCAGTGTGTTGTTCTTCTCCTCGTTGTGTGTAGCTTGCTTCCCTGGTGTTGTTCACTGTCACCACATCCAGTTGTTTCCTTGCTGACCCTCCAGTGTTACCTGCTCATCCCTCCAGTGTGTTTCACCTGCTCATCCCTCCAGTGTTTTGTTGCACCTGCTCACCCTCCAGTGTTGTTGCACCTTGCTCATCCCTCCAGTGTTTTGCCTTGTCATCCCTCCAGTGTGTATTGTTCACCTTGCTATCCCGCTCCAGTGGTGTTCATGCTCAGTGTTGCTTGTCACCTCAGGTGTCTTCACTCGTGTTTGCTGCTCATCCTCCAGTGTTGTTGCTCACCTCAGTGTGTGTCTGCTCATCCTCGTGTTCTTGCTCCCCTTTTCCCCCCCAGTGTTGTTTCACCCGTGTTGTTGCACTTGCTCCCTCAGTGTGTTGACTGCTCATCCCTCCAGTGTTGTTACTGCTCACCCTCCAGTGTTTTGCACTTGCTCACCTCCAGTGTGTTGTTCCCTGCTCATCCCTCCAGTGTGTGTTGCCCTTGCTCATCCTCCAGTGTTGTTGCCCTGCTCACCCTCCAGTGTTGTTGCACCTGCTCACCCTCCAGTGTTGTTGCACCTTGCTCACCTCCAGTGTGTTGCACCTTGCTCACCCTCCAGTGTTGTTTGCTCACCTCCAGTTGTTGTTGCTTGCTCCCTCCAGTGTTGTTCCCTTGTACCCTCCAGTGTGTTGTTGCTTGCTCACCTCAGTTGTTTGTTGCCCTTGCTCCCTCCAGTGTGTTGTTGCTGCTCACCTCCAGTGTGTTTGCTGCTCACCTCCAGTTGTTTGTTGCACCTTGCTCCCTCCAGTGTGTTGCTGCTCACCCTCAGTGTTGTTGACTTGCTCACCTCCAGTGTTTGTTCTCCCTCCAGTGTTTGTTGCACCTGCTCACCTCAGTGTGTTTGCTGCTCCCCCGTTGTTTGTTGACCTTGCTCACCTCAGTGTGTTGTTACTGCTCACCCTCCAGTGTTTTTCACTGCTCACCTCAGTGTTGTTACTCTCACTCCAGTGTGTGTTGCTGCTCATCCCTCCAGTGTGTGTCCTGCTCATCCCTCCAGTTGTTGCACCTGCTCACCCTCAGTGTGTTGTTGCACTTCACCTCAGTGTGTTTGTTGCACTTGCTCACCTCCAGTGTGTTGTACTTGCTCACCCTCCAGTGTGTTGTTCTGCTCACCTCCAGTGTGTTGTTGCACCTGCTCACCTCCAGTGTTGTTGCACTGCTCATCCCTCCAGTGTTTGACTGCTCCCTCCGTGTTTTGTTGCCCTGCTCCCTCCAGTGTGTTTGTGCACCTTGTCACCTCAGTGTGTGTTGCACCTCTCCGTCGTTGTGTTGCACCTGCCACCCCTCCAGTGTGTTTGTTGCCTTGCTCACCTCCAGTGTTTGTTGCACCTGCTCACCTCCAGTGTTTGCCTTGCTCCCTCCAGTGTGTGTTCCTGTCACCCTCCAGTGTGTGTGCCTGTCACCCAGTGTGTTTATTGCTACCCGTGTTTTCGCGGTTAGCTTTCATAATGCATTCTGTGTTAACGTTCACTAAAGAACATCACAAGAGTTTCCAGGACTGGAGGAGCCACAGTCTCAGTTCTACACTGCTATCACCGCTGATTATCACACTGCTATCACCGCTGATTATCACACTGCTATCACCGCTGATTATCACACTGCTATCACCGCTGATTATCACCTGCTATCACCGCCGTGTTCACCTTCTCACCCTCATGTGTTTCACACTGCTATCACCCTTCCATGTACGCTGTTATCACATGCTATCACGCTGATTATAATGCATCCCTGTTTACGTATCACCGCTGATTATCACATGCTATCACCGCTGATTACTCACACTGTATCACCGCTGATTATCACACTGCTATCACCGCTGATTATCACACTGCTATCACCGCTGATTATCACACTGCTATCACCGCTGATTATCACACTGCTATCACCGCTGATTATCACACTGCTATCACCGCTGATTATCACACTGCTATCACCGCTGATTATCACACTGCTATCACCGCTGATTATCACACTGCTATCACCGCTGATTATCACACTGTATCACCGCTTTACACATGTAAAGCTGATTCACCTCAAGAAAGTTCCCCTGATTATAACTCTTGATCTAGGATTGATCCTGCTATCACCGCTGATTAACCTGCTATCACCCTGATTATCCACCTCTAGCCTGCTATTATCCTCTGCTTTATCTCCCCTGATTATCACTGCTATCACCCTAATTAATAATGTATAACTACATGGCACTGCAAAAGCTGTTATAATCTAGTAGCACTTTGATCACATGACATGGATTGTGCTACAGTTCATGCAGATTAAGCTGCATCATTACAGAGGCTGCATCATCGACTGGTTTATGCATCACTGATTATAATGCATCATATGAGATTATCATACATGCAGATGGCTATATCATAGCACATGGATCATCATGCAATGTGCATCATGCAGATGGATGCATCATGCAGATGGATGCATCATGCAGATGGTGCATCATGCAGATGGTGCATCATGGATGCATCATGAGATGGATCATCATGCAGATGAGCATCATGCAGATGGATGCATCATGCAGATGGGCATCATGCAGATGGATGCATCATGCAGATGGAATGGCATCATGCAGATGGAGCATCATGCAGATGGATGCATCATGCAGATGGATGCATCATGCAGATGGATGCATCATGCAGATGGATGCATCATGCAGATGGATGCATCATGCAGATGGATGCATCATGCAGATGGATGCATCATGCAGATGGATGCATCATGCAGATGGATGCATCATGCAGATGGATGCATCATGCAGATGGATGCATCATGCAGATGGATGCATCATGCAGATGGAGGCATCATGCAGATGGAGGCATCATGCAGATGGAGGCATCATGCAGATGGAGGCATCATGCAGATGGAGGCATCATGCAGATGGATGCATCATGCAGATGGATGCATCATGCAGATGGATGCATCATGCAGATGGATGCATCATGCAGATGGATGCATCATGCAGATGGATGCATCATGCAGATGGATGCATCATGCAGATGGATGCATCATGCAGATGGATGCATCATGCAGATGGATGCATCATGCAGATGGATGCATCATGCAGATGGATGCATCATGCGATGGAGCAATGGATGGTCATCATGCAGATGGATGCATCATGCAGATGGATGCATCATGCAGATGGATGCATCATGCAGATGGATGCATCATGCAGATGGATGCATCATGCAGATGGATGCATCATGCAGATGGATGCATCATGCAGATGGATGCATCATGCAGATGGATGCATCATGCAGATGGATGCATCATGCAGATGGATGCATCATGCAGATGGATGCATCATGCAGATGGATGCATCATGCAGATGGATGCATCATGCAGATGGATGCATCATGCAGATGGATGCATCATGCAGATGGATGCATCATGCAGATGGATGCATCATGCAGATGGATGCATCATGCAGATGGATGCATCATGCAGATGGATGCATCATGCAGATGGATGCATCATGCAGATGGATGCATCATGCAGATGGATGCATCATGCAGATGGATGCATCATGCAGATGGATGCATCATGCAGATGGATGCATCATGCAGATGGATGCATCATGCAGATGGATGCATCATGCAGATGGATGCATCATGCAGATGGATGCATCATGCAGATGGATGCATCATGCAGATGGATGCATCATGCAGATGGATGCATCATGCAGATGGATGCATCATGCAGATGGATGCATCATGCAGATGGATGCATCATGCAGATGGATGCATCATGCAGATGGATGCATCATGCAGATGAATGCATCATGCAGATGGATGCATCATGCAGATGGATGCATCATGCAGATAGATGCATCATGCAGATAGATGCATCATGCAGATGGATGCATCATGCAGATAGATGCATCATGCAGATGGATGCATCATGCAGATGGATGCATCATGCAGATGGATGCATCATGCAGATGGATGCATCATGCAGATGGATGCATCATGCAGATGGATACATCATGCAGATGGATACATCATGCAGATGGATACATCATGCAGATGGATACATCATGCAGATGGATACATCATGCAGATGGATACATCATGCAGATGGATACATCATGCAGATGGATACATCATGCAGATGGATACATCATGCAGATGGATACATCATGCAGATGGATACATCATGCAGATGGATACATCATGCAGATGGATACATCATGCAGATGGATACATCATGCAGATGGATACTATGCAGATGGAATATTATCATCAGATGTATCACATCATGCAGATGGATACATCATTACATGATACATCATGCAATGGATACATGTCATAGCATCTTCATGTACATTTACCTACATGTATACATTTTCATAATTGTATATTATCCATAGCATTTTCATGTACATGTACACATTACATGTACATAGTACCTTACATGTCCATAGCATCTTTCATGTACATTGTACCTTACATGTCCATAGCATTTTTCATGTACATTGTACCTTACATGTACATTGTACCTTACATGTACATTGTACCTTTCATGTACATTGTAAATTACATGTACATTGTACCTTACATGTACATTGTACCTTACATGTACATTGTACCTTACATGTACATTGTACCTTACATGTACATTGTACCTTACATGTACATTGTACCTTACATGTACATTGTACCTTACATGTACATTGTACCTTACATGTACATTGTACCTTACATGTACATTGTACCTTACATGTACATTGTACCTTACATGTACATTGTACCTTACATGTACATTGTACCTTACATGTACATTGTACCTTACATGTACATTGTACCTTACATGTACATTGTACCTTACATGTACATTGCACTTTACATGTACATTGTACTTTACATGTACATTGTACTTTACGTGTACATAGTACCTTTCATGTACATTGTACGTTCCATATAAACTGATAAGTTTATGAAAATAATTCGACAATATTCCACTAATTCCCAATATTATTTAGAACTCTAGTTGCTTAATAGAAAAAAAATATAGAATAATCCTTAGTCTCCCTCAGTTCAGTTACGATGACCTTATTCTCCCTGAGTTCAATTACAATGAATCTTACACTTCCCGGGTTAAATTATAATAACTTATTCTCCCTGTGTTAAATTTTGACTTTTATTCTCCCTGGGTTAAATTATGACTTTTATTCTCCCTGGGTTAAATTATAATGACGTTTATTCACCTTGGGTTAAATTATGATCTTTATTCTCTTTGGGTTAAATTATAATGATCTTTATTCTCCCTGGGTTAAATTAAAATTAAATTTATTCTCCCTGAGGTAAATTATATTTATCTTTATTCTCTCTGGGTTAAATTTGTGACCTTATTTCTCCCTGTGTTAAATTATGACCTTTATTCTCCCTGGGTTAAATTATATTGACCTTAATTCTCCATGGGTTAAATTAAGACCTTTATTCCTCCCTGGGTTAAATTATGACCTTTATTCTCACTGGGTTAAATTATAATGATCTTTATTCTCCCTGGTTAAATTATATTGACCTTTATTTTCCTTGGGTTAAATGACCTATATTCTCCGTGAGTTAAATACTGACCTTTATTCTCCCTAGGTTAAATCAAAATATTTATTTTCCCTTGGTTAAACTATAATAACTTTTATTTTCCCATGGTTAAATTAAATTCTGACCTTTATTGGTTAAATTATTGACCTTTATTCTATTCTATTTGGGTTAAATTCATATTGACCAAACCATACCACGGGTGGGGTTCGAACCCGCGGTCACAGAGTCTCAAAACTCCAGACCGTGGCGTAAGCCGCTGGGCCAGCTAGCTTCAATAAGATTCATTCAACTAGGTATATTTCTACACCATAGGAAGGTTAGCATAGGCACCACTGTGTCCACAAATGCAAGTTTTTACAGACGAATCTCCCGCTAGCATGGCCGTGACGAACTCTAGCTCAAGTCCCCTCAAAGCTAGCTGGCCCAGTGGCTTACGTGACGGTCTGGAGTTTTGAGACTCTCTGACCGCGGGTTCGAACCCCACCCATGGTATGGTTTGTTTGCAATCGTGTCATTACGATTTCGTGAGTCATACTGACCTTTATTCTCCCTGGGTTAACTGACCTTTATTCTCTCTGGGTTAAATAACGTCCTTTATTCTCCCTGGGTTAACGACCTTTATTCTCCCTGGGTTAACTAACCTTTATTCTCTCTGGGTTAAATAACGACCTTTATTCTCCCTGGGTTAACTGACCTTTATTCTCCCTGGGTTAAGTAACCTTTATTCTCCCTGGGTTAACTGACCTTTATTCTCCCTGGGTTAAGTAACCTTTATTCTTTCTGGGTTAACTGACCTTTATTCTCCCTGGGTTAAGTAACCTTTATTCTCCCTGGGTTAACTGACCTTTATTCTCCCTGGGTTAAGTAACCTTTATTCTCCCTATGTTAACTGACCTTTATTCTCCCTGGGTTAAGTAACCTTTATTCTCTCTGGGTTAACTGACCTTTATTCTCCCTGGGTTAACTGACCTTTATTCTCCCTGGGTTAACTGACCTTTATTCTCCCTGGGTTAACTGACCTTTATTCTCCCTGGGTTAACTGACCTTTATTCTCCCTGGGTTCCATTTTCTTGTTTGTGAAGAAGAAAATTAAGGGAGTTAAGGTATATGATGGAACTCAACTCAGTAATTATTCGTTTAAATGTGATTTTCAAAATTAAATCTTGAAATTGAAACTAATTAGAGAGATTAACAAACAAGAGAGCGTAGCCATTAACCTGTTAATTATAATTAACTTTGTCCTCTGGAGATAATTACATTCTATAAATCAAAATCAAATATATATAATCATAGAACAATTAAGTGAGATACGAACAAAAATTATAAAAAAAAAAATACAGGGTATGAGAAATTCTGAAAAAAAAAAATCGCGTTAACTGTCTTCAGTGTGGAAAAATAATTTTTTAATTTATTTTTGGTTATATAACTGAATGATTATTTTAAGTTATTTTGGAGTGGAAAATCTGAGCATAACTCAAGGGCCCTTTATTCCGCTGCCGTCAACACAACAATGTTCAGTCAGGAACCAGAACAGACAGGTAACACAACGAGGAACTACAATAGACAGGTAGGAACCGCAATATACTGGGAATAGACAAGCAAGAACCACGATAGACACAAGCAATAGACAAGCAGTATCCACAACACAGGAAATAGACAGGCAGTCACCACAATAGATGTTATGCTTACACCCTGGTTGGAGTTAGTCTCTGATTACATATGCTGGTCTCTCTTGTACGAGATATAAGCCAATGGCAGTAATTATCTTCTCTATCTCCTTTTTTACACAGATCAATTGTACACGCTAAGACCTGTTATCATACCTCAGATAATTTCAAAGCCCAGCTCTCTCTAAGGTATACTACCACCACCTCAGGATGTGACCCACAACAGTCAGCTAACACCCAGGTACCTGCTTACTGCTAGGCAAACAGGGGCAGCTGTTGTAAGGAAACACGCCCAACGTTTCCAGCCGACCGGGAACCGAACCACGGACACCTGGGTATCTGCTCAACTGCACTCTACTGTAAATATTGGTTTGCTTGTTTTTAGTCTTATTCTCTTGGTCAGTTCCTCGTCTGGGGTTTCAACGTACTGCCCGGTTCGACAGGTCTTTCAATAATGTGTTCGTAATAATAGATAGACAGTAACCACACTGTGCTGCTCAGACAGGCAGCAACCACAACATGCAAGCAGCAGATAGACAAGAACCACAATATATAGGCATTTAAAACAATATATACCAAGTAACAGGCAAGAGACAGGCAGGAAAGGCGATATACAGGCAATAAGCATCATGAACAGATATTAGCTACAACAGAAATACAATTGCAATACGCAAGCAATAACTACAATTTACAAGCAATAACTACTTACACAAGCAATAACCACTTACACAAGCAATAACCACAATACATACACAACCACAATTCACAAGCAATAACCACAATTCACAAGAATAACTACAATACACACGAGCAATAATCACAATACACACACAAGCAATAACTGCAATTCAGAAGCTTTAACTAAGCAATAACTACAACACACAACTGTAATGCACACGCAATAACTGCAATACACAACTGCAATGCACAAGCAATAACTACAATATCCAAACAATAACAATTTACAAGCAATCGCTACAATTCGCAAGCAATATTCGCCAGGCTCCACGACGACAGCTGAGGTAACGGCGACGACACAGGCTGAATCAAGACTCCTCCAGCGAACACTCACACCGGAACGACGACAATTTATCAACAAACACATTCACAAACACCTGCAAGCCGGGGAGGAATACGTGCCAACGAACACACAGCACATCAACACGACGGGACGCACACACGCCTCAGTGCCAGCAAAAACACCAGGAAATGCAGAACGGACACACCGGAAACGCGCGCCGGGGACTCGACTCTTCCAACACTGCGGCTCTACACACTGCGACTCTACACACTGCGACTCTACACACTGCGACTCTACACACTGCGACTCTACACACTGCGACTCTACACACTGCGACTCTACACACTGCGACTCTACACACTGCGACTCTACACACTGCGACTCTACACACTGCGACTCTACACACTGCGACTCTACACACTGCGACTCTACACACTGCGACTCTACACACTGCGACTCTACACACTGAAGCTCAGCACACTGCAGCTCAGCACACTGCAGCTCAGCACACTGTGGCTCTACACACTGTGGTTCTACACACTGTGGCTCTACACACTGTGACTACACACTGTAGCTCAGCACACTGCAGCTCAGCACACTGCAGCTCAGCACACTGCGCTCAGCACACTGCGGCTCAGCACACTGCAGCTCAGCACACTGCAGCTCAGCACACTGCAGCTCAGCACACTGCAGCTCAGCACACTGCAGCTCAGCACACTGCAGCTCAGCACACTGCAGCTCAGCACACTGCAGCTCAGCACACTGTGGCTCAGCACACTGCAGCTCAGCACACTGCAGCGACTCCAACAGCACACTGAGCTCAGCACACTGCAGCTCACACACTGGCTCACACACTGAGCTAGCACACTGATGCCAAAACACACTGACTACACATGGTCAGCACATGTTTGCTGTACAATGGCTCAAACACTGTGGCTAAAGTGGCAACTATTAAAATCCTACAATTTTATGCCATAATCTAAAATACACAGAATCATCAAAAAGCAGACTTATTTATACCCATTCACTTTTACCCATATATCTAAAATACATCTAAAGCATTCAAAATGAGCTCTCTCTCTCTCTCTCTCTCTCTCTCTCTCTCTCTCTCTCTCTCTCGGTATATTTCATTCTCATTTGGGTCTGTAGACTCCTCAACTATACATTGTGTATACTTATTACAAACTATTTGGTCCAGTTGTGACCACAACGTATACATTTGGTGCTATACAGACACATACGTCCACTGATGATATGAGCAAACGTTACATCTTTGGTGATACACAGTACTGTACCACATGATATAAGACATCTTAGGTGTTATACAGTACTGTACCACATGATATAAGACATCTTAGGTGTTATACAGTAATGTACCACATGATATAAGACATCTTAGGTGTTATACAGTAATGTACCACATGATATAAGACATCTTAGGTGTTATACAGTACTGTACCACATGATATAAGACATCTTAGGTGTTATACAGTACTGTACCACATGATATAAGACATCTTCGGTGTTATACAGTACTGTACCACATGATATAAGACATCTTCGGTGTTATACAGTACTGTACCACATGATATAAGACATCTTCGGTGTTATACAGTACTGTACCACATGATATAAGACATCTTCGGTGTTATACAGTACTGTACCACATGATATAAGACATCTTCGGTGTTATACAGTACTGTACCACATGATATAAGACATCTTCGGTGTTATACAGTACTGTACCACATGATATAAGACATCTTCGGTGTTATACAGTACTGTACCACATGATATAAGACATCTTCGGTGTTATACAGTACTGTACCACATGATATAAGACATCTTCGGTGTTATACAGTACTGTACCACATGATATAAGACATCTTCGGTGTTATACAGTACTGTACCACATGATATAAGACATCTTCAGTGATATACAGTACTGTACCACATGATATAAGACATCTTAGGTGATACACAGCACAGTAAGATAATGAAAAAAAAAACGACTGTTTTACCATATTGATCAACGACTTATCATACTAATACACATGATAATCAACTAAGCACGACCGCCCATCACCAGATACGACCCTCAGAGCACATAAGAACGTAGGGGGTCTGCAACATGGCTGCTGGTTCACACTAGGATTCTCGGACTCAACCCTTCTACTCTCATTTATCCAGCCTATTTTATAGCTTCCCAAGATCTTTCTGGCCCCAGCTTTACTGTCACTCATATCTTCCTACTCACACGAAGATTTGGAGTGACCAAGGACCCAGCACCGAAATGTTTCTAATTAAATACCCTAGTGTTTGCATTTTGTATCTTTTTTCAATATACTGTAGTGTGTCAGATATCTACATTCTTTCCCCAGAAGGTCAACAGATCGGACGAAGTTTTTATACATTTTGACAAGAAATAACCATAAAGAAGTAATATTTATATATAATTTTTTTGCTCACTTATATTTAAAGAACAAAATTTAACACCTTTCGGTTTATTCACTATGTCCCTATTTATTTTTTTGCAGGCCTATTGCATTATCATTTCTTCACATTGGGCACCATGTAGCCACCCACTAATACACTGTTAGGAAAAGGACACAGATGCAACATTAACATTCCCTACTCATATACTGTTGCAAATTTACATTAGAATGACTTAAAATATAATTATTAGAAAGCTTTGTAGTATATGTTTCTTTAAGGTCGCCATATAGGAAGGTACGTCGACCATGGCCACCCCAGCCCAGGCTTAACTCACTCAAACCTCGGGGTTTAGCGCATTAAACCATTATGTTTCCCTGTTAATTGTGATAATTTAACTCTCTCAAACTGCGTATTTACAAAAATAACGAAATAAACAGCAGTAATTAGCAAGATATGGAGAGCAGTAAATTTTCACACCGAAATTCATTACACGATGTAATGAACATAATTAGAACACTGAGTGGCAGGCATTTTTACTAAGCTACAAACTGGTACTTATTTATTTCTGTTGATAGGAAGGTAAATACTAGCTAGTGCTATTACCAACACTTAGGCTAATCCCTTGCTGGCTTCTAGTTCCCATATTTTCAGAAAATACTGACAGTCGTGAAAATTAAGTTCTCAAACAAAATGTATTTAGTTACGGTTCCTATGAAAGTTAGCAACATTTAACTTTCTTGTTATTAACAAGTTATGTTGTTAGGAATCAGTGTTCTAATTTAATACAAGCTAGTTAGCTATTAAATCAATCTAAATTCATTCATGTGACACCTACTAACATAACTTTCAATTTCTTCCTATTTAAACAGATATTCAAATGGTCATTTTTCGTATCTCTAAGACGATACCTATTTATGGGTACCTAACAAGAGCGGCTGGATACCGATATTACGAGAGTCAAATCTCGGGATTCTTGAAAGAAACTCTTCAACGATTATTAGGAACACAGGTGGTGAAGGCCAGCATCACCTGGTCGTAACTAAGTCAACAAAACAATCAGCAGGACACAACAAGGACAAGACAAACACAGCAGGGGTAGATTTCTTTATCCATGTATTACGTCGCCAATATTTACATTATGTACAATGTTAATGAATAGAAATGACAGAGTGAAGTGTTGCACTCAAGAGCCACTCTGAGCAAGAGGGATCTGGGGAAATCTGCCACTCAGCCAGGTGGGCCAAAGTGAATTCACCTCGGCTGTAGTAGCCGGCTTCCACGTGATTGGCGGGATGAACTGGACACTAGTGCAGTAGTGGGGGGCCAGAACTGCTACACTCTGTATTGCCAGGTCACTGGTCTAGAGGGCGTGCCAAATGGTTGTGTGACGAACGTCGAATAAAATGTAACACACTCGGTGACGACACAACGAGTTCGTCGTGCTGAAGTGATTGCTGATATGTGTTCATTTAATTGCCTTGTTACTAGTGGCTGCATTCCTGAATAATTTATTTCCTCTCTAATTATTTATTCCTCTGACAACTGTATGTTTGAAAACACACACAAGATAATTCTTCAGACAGACGACTGACTCGTGTCACAGTTTCAGTGAGCAACCTGCACAAAGATGTCACTTCGACTGCTAGCTCGCTCACTACAGTTATGGTGAGTTATGTTTCGCCTGAGTCGTCTCTGCTACGACTCACTTCACTCGCCGGCAGTGACAGCCCCAGCGACAGTACCAGTCAAGAAATGTCCTCCTGAGTCGCTTGCCAGGAGAAGTCCTGCCCAGTTGCCGAGTACTGACGATGCCTCACTTGAGGGCACCAGCAGGTTGTGCCCCAGGATGAGTGAACCCTGCAGCGACTACTCCACGATGACTGCTTCACCGTTCCAGAGGAGACCATACCCTGTTACATCACAGCTATAGCCCTGCCGACAGGGCTACTGCGGCTTGACGATGTCGTTCTCTCAACAGAGTTGGAGTCATAGCAGAGGTTTGTCTAAGCGTCCTCAGACTGGTTTTCTACAACGGGGAGTTGCAGCAGGTACACTGACGCCTGGGCTGACTAATGTCAGCGGTCAATGGTCACAACGGGTGACATGTAACAAGGTGTTACCAATGGTCTGTTCTCAGACCATACTGTGGTCTACACACACATCTGGGCTCAGACCCCACATCGGGACACACGTAAAACTGCACACACCCGCACTGCACATGCGGTTACAACATGGCTTGCACTTGCAAATGACGCTTTTCTGTGCAAAAATCGACACTAAAGACATACGAACATGTGAGAACACTGACTGAGAGAAATTAACACGTGACATATCTTCTCTCAATCTTCTCGACAATACTGCAACAAATTGCTCACTGGGAAACTATGACACTGTTCATGTGACATCATGTGGTGATGTCAGGAGTGACGTAGTGAGGGATGTCGTGGGGTGACATCAGGTAGACGTCCAGAGTGACGTCAGGCAGACGTCGTGGGTGACGTCGCGTCACAGGGATGTTAGGAAGTATTTCTTTAGTCATAGAGTTGTCAGAAGTGGAATAATCTGGAAAGTGAGGTAGTGGAGGCAGGTACCATACATAGCTTTAAGAAGAGGTATGATAAAGCTCATGGAGCAGGGAGAGAGTGGACCTAGTAGCGACCAGTGAAGAGGCTGGGCCAGGAGCTATGACTCGATCCCTGCACTCACAAATAGGTGAGTATACAAACACAGTCATTCACAAAACAGTATATTCCAACTCAATCACACCAAATGTATTTAAAAAGAAAAAGACTGTCAAAGCATTTTAATTCCAGAACAAAATGAATTCGCTTTTGGTCCACAATTTTGATGGGCTGAGCCTCTGCAAAAATAACTCTTAATCTTCCAAATAAAAGTAAGATAGAGTATGACGATTAAAGTGATTGTAGATAAGCATCACATCATAAAAACGTCAGGAAAACGTAAACAAGAACAAAAATGCAGGTGCGATACAATACTGATAACATCAGACAGAAAAAATATTTGTAAGTTATTTAAAACACCAGATTATCACTGAGGGATTACATGAACGTGTTGTGGAAGTACGGCGTAACTGACGAGTGGAAAAAATAACACATGCAGCAATAGGAAGCCGTTGGTACATGACTACGACTTTTCTCTTGCACGAGGCTTCATCATGCGCTGAATAAAGCCTCGTAAAGAGGAAACCTCGTACTAACAAAGGTCTCCTTCTGCCGTAGGAATATATTGTACTTTAAATTAATGTTGTCAACCAAAAATATCTAAATTTCTTGGGGAAAGGAATAGAAATTCCTTTAAAAATGCTACAAAAACATACAAAAACGTGTTAATATTGAGACACTTGCGTAACACTGGCAAACACGCACAGGGCCTTCACATATATGGAAGGTGTCGTGATAAAGAACCATTTCACAAGTATTAGACAAACTTGGACCTCATCCGCTGTGTGGTGCCAACACAGACAAACTTGCAGATACAATAGAAATAATGCAAAGGCATTACAAAGTGACTGCCAGCACTATGAAATAAGAATAATAGCAGTAGATGTAGAGGCGTGATAGTAACAACTGTTAGTAACCAGAGGTAGAACAACTGGTACACACATCGTTGAGTGGCAGTGGAGTAACACCAATAGTTTAGGGTATAGATAAAAATCTGTTTTAATATAACTTGTTTAATACATTAATCAGAAAGCTCATAGGATACATTGCATGATAGTTGTAGCTTTAAATGATCTCCTTTCAACAGACAGGAGGAACAGAGAACATACTATAACCACTAAAAGATTATAAAAGAAAACAATGAAACAGATAAGGGAATCTAACACCTTTAAGGGGAACAACAAAGATTCAGCAACATGAAACACGACTCGGGGTGCCGAAGAGAGACGTACAAGAGGCTACGTAATGGATGTCAGGTAAAACAACATGCTATGTACAACTAATGTGACTTTTCATTGTGGCAACGTTTCGCTCTCCAGGAGTTTTTCCAAGCCGTTACAAACAATACAAGGACACAGTGTGTATATATAGGCACCCTTTGAGGTGAAGGACCATAAGAACTGTTGTATGAGTGGAGGTAACTCCAGGTTGCTATGTAATGACAGGGTTTATGGTTCTGAGTAGAATTCTTACTAATACCTCCGAAATGACGAAACTACCTGGAGAGCGAAACGTTGCGACAGTAAAAAGTCACATTAGTTGTATATGTATCCTTATATCTAACATACTGTCCGTAATTAAACCAGTATTTTGGGTGCAGAAACGTCGTGAACACAGTCACTACATGCACTGTATATGAAGACAATATGAAGAAAAAAACTTCTACACTGACGACGTTTTCTTGATGCGACGTTTCGCTCTACCTAGAGTGAATCTTCGTCCCAGTATAAACTTGTTCTACATATCATGTCTTCATATCTAAAGCCACAGTGTAAATTTATAAAACTAATGCTGGCACAGGGGAGAAATATTACCCCAGAGACTAATACACCATGTATAAATATTACCCCAGAGAGAACTACATTTACGGATAAATATTACCCCAGAGAGAACTACATCTACGGATAAATATTACCCCAGAGACTAATACACCTATGGATATTACCCCAGAGACTAAAACACCTATGGATAAATATTACCCCAGAGACTAAAACACCTATGGATAAATATTACCCCAGAAAGTAATACATCTATGGGTAAATATTACCCCAGAGATAAAAGGGAGGAGCTTACGACGACGTTTCGGCCCGACTTGGACCATTTACAAAGTCACAGTGTCGGGCCGAAACGTCGTCGTAAGCTCCTCCCTTTTATATGTGCGGGTTGTGTGTGTATTGTTCCAGTCACGGTATTGTGCCTTTTTGTTATTTATTACCCCAGAGAGTAATACACCTATGGATATATATTACTCCAGAAAGTAATGAATCTATGGATAAATATTACCCCAAAGAGTAATACATCTATGGATAAATATTACCCCAAAGAGTAATACATCTATGGATAAATATTACCCCATAGAGTAATACATCTATGGGCAAATATTACCCCAGAGAGTAATACATCTATGGATAAATATTACCCCAGAAAGTAATGAATCTATGAATAAATATTAAGCAAGAGAGTAATACATCTATGGATAAATATTACCCCAGAGAGTAGTACATCTATGGATAAATGTTACCCCAGAGAGAAATACATTATGGATAAATATTACCCAAGAGAGTAATACATCTATGGATATATATTACCACAGAAAGTAATACATCTATGGATATATATTACCCCAGTGAGTAATGCATTATGGATAAATATTACCCTGGAGAGTAATACATTTGAGGAGCAGTCCACCAGTTAAAGCAGTCGAGGCAAGAACCAGCAGACACTGCTGAGTCATGCTGAGCAGCAGACACTGCTAGGTCATGTAGACCAGCAGACACTGCCGGGTCATGTAGACCAGCAGACACTGCCGGGTCATGTAGACCAGCAGACACTGCTGGGTCATGCAGAGCAGCAGACACTGCTGAGTCATGTAGACCAGCAGACACTGCCGGGTTATGTAGACCAGCAGACACTGCCGGGTTATGTAGACCAGCAGACACTGCCGGGTTATGTAGACCAGCAGACACTGCCGGGTTATGTAGACCAGCAGACACTGCCGGAGTTATATAGCATCCAGCAGACACTGCCGAGTCATGCAGACACTGACTGGAGTCATGTAGACACACATGGAGTCATGTAGACCAGCAGACACTGCCGAGTCATGTAGACCAGCAGACACTGCCGAGTCATGTAGACCAGCAGACACTGCCGAGTCATGTAGACCAGCAGACACTGCCGAGTCATGTAGACCAGCAGACACTGCCGAGGTCATGTAGACCAGCAGACACTGCCGAGTCATGTAGACCAGCAACCTGCCGGGTCATGAACCAGCAGACACTGCCGGGTCATGAGACCAGCAGACACTGCCGGGTCATGTAGACCAGCAGACACTGCCGAGGTTCATGAGACCAGCAGACACTGCCGGGTCATGAGACCAGCAGACACTGCCGGGTCATGCAGACCAGCAGGGTATGCAGACCAGCGACACTGGGTCATGCAGACCAGCAGACACTGCCGGGTCATGAGACCAGCAGACACTGCCGGGTCATGAGCCAGCGACACTGCCGGGTCATGAACAGAACACTGCCGGGTCATGCAGACCAGCAGACACTGCCGGGTCATGCAGACCAGCAGACACTGCCGGGTCATGCAGACCAGCAGACACTGCCGGGTCATGTAGACCAGCAGACACTGCCGGGTCATGTAGACCAGCAGACACTGCCGGGTCATGTAGCAGCAGCCCCCAGCCAGACACTGCCGGGTCATGTAGACCAGCAGACACTGCCGGGTCATGTAGCAGACACTGCCGGGTCAGACCAGCAGACACTGCCGGGTCATGTAGACCAGCAGACACTGCCGGGTCATGTAGACCAGCAGACACTGCCGGGTCATGTAGACCAGCAGACACTGCCGGGTCATGTAGACCAGCAGACACTGCCGGGTCATGTAGACCAGCAGACACTGCCGGGTCATGTAGACCAGCAGACACTGCCGGGTCATGTAGACCAGCAGACACTGCCGGGTCATGTAGACCAGCAGACACTGCCGGGTCATGTAGACCAGCAGACACTGCCGGGTCATGTAGACCAGCAGACACTGCCGGGTCATGTAGACCAGCAGACACTGCCGGGTCATGTAGACCAGCAGACACTGCCGGGTCATGTAGACCAGCAGACACTGCCGGGTCATGTAGACCAGCAGACACTGCCGGGTCATGTAGACCAGCAGACACTGCCGGGTCATGTAGACCAGCAGACACTGCCGGGTCATGTAGACCAGCAGACACTGCCGGGTCATGTAGACCAGCAGACACTGCCGGGTCATGTAGACCAGCAGACACTGCCGGGTCATGTAGACCAGCAGACACTGCCGGGTCATGTAGACCAGCAGACACTGCCGGGTCATGTAGACCAGCAGACACTGCCGGGTCATGTAGACCAGCAGACACTGCCGGGTCATGTAGACCAGCAGACACTGCCGGGTCATGTAGACCAGCAGACACTGCCGGGTCATGTAGACCAGCAGACACTGCCGGGTCATGTAGACCAGCAGACACTGCCGGGTCATGTAGACCAGCAGACACTGCCGGGTCATGTAGACAATGCTGGGTCATGCAAAGCAGCAGACACTGCTGGGTCATGCAGAGCAAAAGACAGTGCTGGGTCATGCAGACACTGCTGGGTCATGCAGACACTGCTGGGTCATGCAGACACTGCTGGGTCATGCAGACACTGCTGGGTCATGCAGACACTGCTGGGTCATGCAGACACTGCTGGGTCACGCAGACACTGCTGGGTCATGCAGACACTGCTGGGTCATGCAGACACTGCTGGGTCATGCAGACACTGCTGGGTCATGCAGACACTGCTGGGTCATGCAGACACTGCTGGGTCATGCAGACACTGCTGGGTCATGCAGACACTGCTGGGTCATGCAGACACTGCTGGGTCATGCAGACACTGCTGGGTCATGCAGACACTGCTGGGTCATGCAGACACTGCTGGGTCATGCAGACACTGCTGGGTCATGCAGACACTGCTGGGTCATGCAGACACTGCTGGGTCATGCAGACACTGCTGGGTCATGCAGACACTGCAGGTCCTCAGGGACAACTGCAGTCGGCGGCGTCACGACAATTCAGGTAATTCCATTTCCGACTGTTGATTTGAGACATTTTCTTTGTGTTTTTCTTTTGTGTGTGTAGCCTCGAGTCCCTCCCCGGCTGACTCACCCGACCTCTGACTTTACATGAAAGCTAGCTAGCTAGCTCTCTCTCTCTCTCTCTCTCTCTCTCTCTCTCTCTCTCTCTCTCTCTCTCCAGTCTTGACACTTTCGTCATTACGCTCTCACTGCTCTGGAGAGGAAGAGAGGACCTTTTGTGACGGCTCTTTTCATTAAGATAAATGAAAACCATGTCCTTTACCAACTCCTCTCCAGTAATATATATATATATATATATATATATATATATATATATATATATATATATATATATATATATATTCTATGTGAACTTTATTAATAGACAGAATACATTGACAGGAAACACAAACATGAATACATTGGTACAATATATCAAAGATTATGAATCTCCTCCAGCTCCTCCAAAGCCGGACGTGAGCCCGGTATGCAGCATGCATTTACCCTCTGGATGGCCACGCTGAGGTGCTGGAACATGAAAGTGGCTGCCCTTCGATCCCTGATGGTGTCGATGAGTCTGGAACCCAGTTCTTTAAAGAAACATGTGGCAATTTTTTTCCCATGATGCCAAGGTCTCTGATCCCACATGGACAAATTGATACTGTTGGCTTATGTCCCTGTACTTGCTGATCTTGTACTCCTCTCTGTGATCAGCCCGACACTGTGATGGATGTAGGTCTAAGCCAATGTCGATACACAGGTATTGTCCCATGCTAAGAGCTTGCCATTCTTCCAAGGATAGATCGTGATCCCGTCGGGGCAGTTGCCTGGGTTGTGGATATTGTTGGCTGCTAGTGATCGGGGCTTTCTCTCGGCTGGACATCCAGCTGCAGCTGGATGTCTTGCATGCCAACCCTTGATTTTGGAACAGTTGAGACCATGTAGACCATATTGATTGGGGCAGCAAACTGGAGAGCCACTCCAATAGAGTCGAGGCGTGTTCCCATTGCCGAAATGGGAACTTTTTGGAGGAAGTTCCCTGAATGAAGTGCACTCACAGCTTGGAGACGGGCAGTCTCCCTGTCTGATGTTACAGCCCTAAGCATGTTGGCAAGCACCTTTTCAATGACGGCGCCATCCCAACTTGACTGTTCGTAGGTCAGTGCTGCACTTGGTTTTGTTGCTTTAGCAGCAAGTCTCTCCCATTCAGTGATGGCACTGGCGTAGCTAGGGTCCTGTATTTTTACTGAGTCACTGAGGTTGTCCAGAAGAATTGGTTTCATTAACTCGTTTGATGCTATGGAAGAGGACAGGAAAGCTGGTAGGGCAATCTGGGAGAATTTACGTACTCCCAGGCCCACAAGCCTGACGAAGTGAGGCTTGCAACCACTGTCCATTTTCAAGGGAAAGATTCAATACACTCTCTAGCATAATCTTAAGGAGGGAGTCATATTCCTTGAGTTTCGGACCTCTGAAGGCTGGGGAGCATCTCAGGAAGTAGCTAAGTTTTGCGATTGACAGGTACCTGGTGAGTAGGAAGAAGGCATCATGTGTATCGATGTCTTTCATCCTGCCTTCCATCGTCCTGAGGTCTGAGATTTTCTTTTCTAGGATCAGATCAGTGCTGTTGGCTGGAACAGTGGCTCTTGCTCCTGGTAAAACATCACTAATATTCTGGATCATCTGTCGATTGGTAGAAACTATTTCACATTTGGTGGGGATTTAAAGATAGGCCCAGGCTCTCTCCCATGTCTTTAATTTTTCTGATGTCCTCTAGGAGAGATTGTGTAGTGCCAGCTAGGGTGCCATCATCCAAGAACCAGATATTGAGCTCAGTGGAGAGCGTTTCTGTGACTTCCTTTATAACCAGACAGAATAGAGTCAATTTCATGGTTCCCAAACAATAGTTTAGAAGTCACACTATAACACGATTCTATGAAGGAACAGAGGGAAGGGAAGTGTCTAGAAACTTCTTGGAGAGCAGCATCCCTTCTGACTAAGTTAAGAGCGTTGGCAAAGTCCAATTTGATCAAGGCTTTTTCATCTGACATGTTGTTGATGTATACTCGTGCTGCGTGGGCAGCTGCTTCACAGCCTTGTTGAACACCAAAACCGAGCTGTGTTGGTTTCAACATTGATGCAGCCTCTTGACTCTCCATTCTTACTGCAGCCTTGGCTACTAGGCGCCGAAGGGTGTTGCCCACTGCAATGGGTCTGATTCCTCCATCCTTTTTCCGGAGCGCCCACAGTGAGGCACCAAAGAAGAGGCGTCTAATGGTCTCTGGGACACAACAACACAACAACCGTCTCCCACCTAGGTAGAGTGACCCACTGAGAGAAACCTTTTTGTCATTCACTCAATTCCTGTCTTGCCAAAAGTGAGCAAACATCACAATTCATATGAACCTCCGAGCAGCAGCATTTCCACTCCTTCAGAGTGCATGCACTGTACTCTCCACCTCCAGGACTCAAGTCCGACTTATCTGTTAACCTGAATTTCTTCATGAAACTTAACTTTCTCACACTTCAACAGCAAGTCATATCCCCAAAACCACAGTCTCCACTCCAATCTAACACGCTGACACATACCTCCTGGGTGCTCAAGCCTCTAACACTCATGACCCCTTTAACTTTCCCTTGCTAATCTTTCCAAGGACGACCCCTAGCACTCTTTCTATCCACCGCTGACTTGTTCAATTTCTTGGTCAGCCAATTTTGCTGCACCTTTTCAAAATGGCCGGACCATCTTAATCTCTCCTCCACCCTCTAAATTGCACCTTTCATACCCACGGGACTTTTGACTTACGTGATATTGCTTTAGTTTCACACCTGACGCACAGAGGTTTGATCTTGGAATGGGTGGAAACATGGAGGTATGTTGCCTCATACCTGTTACCACTGTTCCCTTAACAGTAAGTACCTGAGTGTTAACAGAGTGAAAAGTGTGGCATCCAGGAGAATATGCGAAAACCTCAATGGTTGTAAGCAGTAATGATATGCTTTTTGAGTTATCCTTGGATAATAATCATCCTGGATAATAATCCATACAAAATCATCATCTTCACCACAAATCTTTCAAATTTTGTTCTAATTCTGGTTCACCTCGTCTTTCATAGATCTATCTGTTGACATGTCCACTCACAGCTATAATTATTGTTGTTGCTTGCACTGGGAAGTACTAAGCCCGTAACAGTCATGCAGTGCCTGGGAGGAGGAGGGGACTAGGTTCATTTCATGGAAAGGAAGAATAGTTCCATTTTCTTAGATCAAAACACCTTCACTTTAATCAGAATATTTTCCTTCAATTGAATTCCTCCCATCCAAATACTCCATACTTTCTCCCTCCAGTCTGATGTCCAGTTTATCGTTGCGTTGACTTTCTCACTCCATCACCTTCCCTTTTCTATATTTACTTTATAACTTGGGGTGAAATTTGACTCCAAACTGACCATGAAGAACCACATTGTAAATCTTGCAAACAAGGCAGCCAGGAAGCTTACAGCACTTCGACGTATCTGGCATCTGCTTGACAGTAGGGGTTGCAAGATTCTGTAGGAGGTACAAGTACGCTCACACCTTGAGTATGCTCCACTTTCTTGGTTTGCCTGCCCCCCCCCTCTCATCTGTGACTGCATGACAGAGTAGAGAACAGAGCAAGTCGCCTCATCTCTCTCCTGGACTCATCCTGGATAGATCTGTCATTTCAGCAGAACCTTCAACACAGGAGGGATGTGGGCGCCTTACTGCTATGTACAAGCCCAACATTGCCAAAATACCACACTTGGCTCCACTTCTATACCACAAGACGGGCAGAAAGCAGCAACTTCACTCTGGCTGTACCCTTCTCCAGAACATCACTTCATCCGAGATCATTTATCCCCAGGATGACTTGAGTCTGGAACACATTCGTACATCATTATGATGTCAACGAGATAAAGTCAGTTGATCAAATGAAAATGCTGGCCCACAGAAAAAAAAAAAACTTTTTATAAACCCTCACAAACTCCAAGTTTAGCATTTTTACTTCAGTGTTGCAGACATACTGCGTCATCACATTCATTACCTTTTAAGGTTACTCCTCTTCAACACTATCATCCACTTATTTTACAACCCCCATCTATATTATCATCATTCATGGTGACATCACACATCCCTTTCTAAAAAAATATTTTAATAGAGATAGTCCCCTTCATAAAAACTCTGTTTTTAATAACCAACAGTCTTCTCAATTGTTCTCTTTTCATCCATTCATATAACTTACTAAATCGATAATTGAAATAAACAATTCCTTATCATCATCTAAGTAATGTTCGCGTATACGCATCAGGTACACCTACAATCACACCTTCTGTTTTAATAATAATTTCAATAATAATTTCCCTGAATACTTTACTAGGCATTCTCAACAGACGTATTTTTCTATGATTTTCCCATTCTTGTATCCCCTTCCCTTTTATAAAGAAACTATGGAGACTCTATACCACTCCATAAGTAACTTCCCTTCTGTCATGCATATATTGAATAAATGCACCGACCTCTCTGTTTTTAGCACCTCATTGTTAATCCCACCAGTCCCAGCTATTTTTCCCTCCTTCATCCTACCCACTGCCTGAAGCATCTTCTCTATACTCACCAAGTCCAAGTCCAAGTCTTCTCTCTCCACTGCATTAAATCTCTGTCTCTCAAAATCAACACTTAACCTCTCACAATATTATGTTTCCAATTTCATCACTCTCCCATCTATCGCGTTACATTCTTTAGTTCTTAATTACCCTGTCCCTTCACTTTCTTCTTCCATTTACCTCTCCTGTCTCTACCTGTCCTCCTTCCGTTCCTTCTTTCCCCCTTTTCCTTCTTCCGTTCCTTTGTCTCCCTAGAGAGTGTGCAGAGAAGAGACAATAAACACATACCTTCACTCGCAATTCAGCGTGCTTTCTCCAGGGAAGCTGAGGCAGCCACGTCTATTTCACAACAATAATACGATGAAGAACCCCAAGATATACAGATAATAAGTCCATTGAATCACAACACAGCCATGAGTGGCTACTGCAGTGTCACTAACGCAGGTGTCACATACACACACACACACACACACACACATACATACACAAAACCTTTAGTTAAAAAGGTATTAGACAAACACTTCAAAAATATGACTTGTACGCAACATATCAGAGGCCAACACGCAAAGGACACGACGTCTGGTACAAATCTTCCCTGGGATGACGACTCTCCACCCGTCCTCGAAGAGTCTTGAGAAACTGCTATTCTTCTTTTCCGCTTAACTTTCGTGAGGCCCAGGAGCTGGAAGTCGACAAATTAAACCTTGAGCAAGTTTAGGACCAAAATATTGATGAAAGTCTTCGAAACCAGGACTGGTTTTCCATAGTTTAAAATAGGAAGAAGTTTCAGCAGGTTAATGTAGGCAGCAGGTTAATGGAGGCAGCAGGTTAATGGAGGCAGCAGGTTAATGGAGGCAGCAGGTTAATGTAGGAAGCAGGTTAATGAAGGCAGCAGGTTAATGTAGGCAGCAGGTTAATGGAGGCAGCAGGTTAATGGAGGCAGCAGGTTAATGTAGGTAGCAGGTTAATGGAGGCAGCAGGTTAATGGAGGCAGCAGGTTAATGTACTAAGCAGGTTAATGTAGGCAGCAGGTTAATGTAGGCAGCAGGTTAATGGAGGCAGCAGGTTAATGTAGGCAGCAGGTTAATGGAGGCAGCAGGTTAATGTAGGCAGCAGGTTAATGGAGGCAGCAGGTTAATGTAGGCAGCAGGTTAATGGAGGCAGCAGGTTAATGGAGGCAGCAGGTTAATGGAGGCAGCAGGTTAATGGAGGCAGCAGGTTAATGGAGGCAGCAGGTTAATGGAGGCAGCAGGTTAATGGAGGCAGCAGGTTAATGTAGGCAGCAGGTTAATGTAGGCAGCAGGTTAATGTAGGCAGCAGGTTAATGGAGGCAGCAGGTTAATGGAGGCAGCAGGTTAATGTAGGCAGCAGGTTATTGGAGGCAGCAGGTTAATGGAGGCAGCAGGTTAATGTAGGCAGCAGGTTAATGTAGGCAGCAGGTTAATGTAGGCAGCAGGTTAATGTAGGCAGCAGGTTAATGTAGGCAGCAGGTTAATGTAGGCAGCAGGTTAATGGAGGCAGCAGGTTAATGGAGGCAGCAGGTTAATGGAGGAAGCAGATTAATGGAGGCAGCAGGTTAATGTAGGCAGCAGGTTAATGTAGGCAGCAGGTTAATGTAGGCAGCAGGTTAATAAAGGAACCAGGTTAATGTAGGCAGCAGGTTAATGTAGGCAGCAGGTTAATGTAGGCAGCAGGTTAATGGAGGCAGCAGGTTAATGTAGGCAGCAGGTTAATGTAGGCAGCAGGTTAATGGAGGCAGCAGGTTAATGTAGGAAGCAGGTTAATGGAGACAGCAGATTAATGGAGGCAGCAGGTTAATGTAGGCAGCAGGTTAATGTAGGCAGCAGGTTAATGTAGGCAGCAGGTTAATGTAGGCAGCAGGTTAATGGAGACAGCAGGTTAATGTAGGCAGCAGGTTAATGTAGGCAGCAGATTAATGGATGCAGCAGGTTAATGGAGGCAGCAGGTTAATGGAGGCAGCAGGTTAATGGAGGCAGCAGGTTAATGGAGGCAGCAGGTTAATGGAGGCAGCAGGTTAATGTATGAAGCAGGTTAATGTAGGTAGCAGGTTAATGTAGGAAGCAGGTTAATGAAGGCAGCAGGTTAATGGAGGCAGCAGGTTAATGGAGGCAGCAGGTTAATGTAGGTAGCAGGTTAATGGAGGCAGCAGGTTAATGGAGGCAGCAGGTTAATGTACTAAGCAGGTTAATGTAGGCAGCAGGTTAATGTAGGCAGCAGGTTAATGGAGGCAGAGGTTAATGTAGGCAGCAGGTTAATTAATGGAGGCAGCAGGTTAATGTAGGCAGAAAAGGTTAATGGAGGCAGCAGGTTAATGTAGGCAGCAGGTTAATGGAGGCAGCAGGTTAATGTAGGAAAGCAGGGTTAATGGAGGCAGCAGGTTAATGGAGGCAAGCAGGTTAATGGAGGCAGCAGGTTCATAAGCTGAAGATTTTTCATGGATCGTTATCAAAAGCGTTCAGGTTTAGCGCACAGGGCAGAGAGAGAGAGAGAGAGAGAGAGAGAGAGAGAGAGAGAGAGAGAGAGAGAGAGAGAGAGAGAGAGAAGAAAAACAGAGAGAAATGATTCAAGACAAAAGGGGTCAATAGTGGGGAAGACAAGAGAACCGAAGGAGAATATACACAGGAAGAGGAGAAGGAAGAGGAAGAAAAGTAAGAGTTGGGGAGTAAGAACTAAAGCAATAATGGAAAAAGGAGGAGACACTGCTGGAGGAGGAATAGAGAGTAATGGAAGGAGGAGAAATGGAAGGAAGCGGAATGGAAAGAAGAGAAATGAAAAAAAATGGAAAGAGGAGGAATGGAAAGAATGGGAATGGAAGTGGAATGGAAGGAGGAGGAATAGGAGAAGAAGAATTAAAGGAGAAATGAGGTGGAGTATGAAAACTCAAGCCAGATAAGAGACGGACTCACTGTCCCTGAAGGTCATAACTGATGACACTGAAATAACTCTCTACAGTTAATACAAATGAGTTTAGGTCAATGTGTTATGCTAAGATTACGTTACATTTTATTCTGCGTACATCACACACCCATATAGACTACCCTCCTGACCAGCGAACCAAGTGCTAAGAGTATAACGAGCGGGGGCCCCCTTGTTATGGTAGCACCTTGGTTCAACCAGCTAATGACAAGGAAGCCCACCACAGTTGTGAAGCGATGTGGTACACTTGTCAATCACCCTTGGCAGACTTACCTCCAAGTCTGATTGAAACAGTTCTCACCGTGTTTCTTGCTTACATTTACCTTATTGTGCATATCTACTCCATGTACTGTACACATCTGCTTGTTGTTTGGGGAAGGAAATATAGGTATTTACTCTCTCCTGCATTTTTGCTCATTCCTACCAAAGTTATCGTCCTAAAGCCAGGTGTGCAGGCCACTATTCCACACTCGTGCTCGTAATAGTAAAGCACAAGGTTCTCTCCCTCATCTCCCTCCGTCCACACCATACAAAGTAGATGAAGATACAATTGGGTAACGTTATTCATTAATATTAGTTTGTCAATCTGATTTAAAACCTATTTACAATGGTCATTAAGGCCGCTTCTCACCATTCAATAATATAGTAAACACTCGGTGTATATCTTCCATTAATTATTATTAATAGGTAATAGTAATACTAATTAATATTAACAGGATTCAAAATTAATATTATTTAAAATTAATATTTAATGACTATTAATATCAACCGAGAAACTTTTATTATGTCGATTGTTACGTTATAAACGCTCCTACGGTTTAAGTATCTCCACCACTGTTATCTTATTTAATATTACATCGCCCTTATCTCCATTAATAGCTAAAATGGAATTGTCCGACCTTGTATTATTATCTATTATCATCATCATCATCTTTGTCCTCCAATTGGTCTTGTAAATTGTATATGTATAATGTTTTTTGATAGGTAAGGGTTTAACGGTTCATCCTCCCTTTTGGGTGTATTGTTTAAACACCACTTCCCCTACCCTCCCCCTTTGTGTGTCACGTGACCACAGTTGAGTCCAGCCATGGTATGGTTGACAGAGTTGGGTTTCACCCTCGGACTAGACATCTAGTCGGTCATTATACTCGACTCTAGTTAAGAATTCTCCAGTAGCTTGGGAGACTGTATATTCACTTAACTGTTCTTTGAGTAATTACTGGGATAAACTTTACCATTTACGTCTCTCTGTGTAGAGATAGAAGACTCCTATTCCTGAAATAATGGGATATATATATACCTGCATTCATATAACTAATAATTACCTGCTGGAGAAACTTATACAATCTCCTACCATGTATTGAGAGTGCTGAGAATTGTTCAAATGTATACATATTGGTTAAAGGTTCATGGGATACAAAGCACATTATGAAAATCCATAAAGATATGCTAAAACTACAATTGTTACGTCTGTCCTGGGCTTATATCCGGGAAATACCACTAAGGGAAGCCAAAAGTAAATAGTAAGACGCAACATTGATATTTAAACTGTTCTACCCGAACTATACCACAAAACTTGGATGTATCCGTAACCAAAATACATCGTCGCTGAAATATCGGGAAAGCGCATCTTGTATGTCGTGAACATGTCTCTCATGGGTAGGTTCACCCAGCCACTTAGCCACTTAAAATCCAGCCTCTAACTTCTCAACCTTCGCTAAGTAGGTTAGACTTGGTAATTGGGTAACCTTCGCTAACTAGTACTAATTAGATAGGATGGTCCAGGTAATTAGGTAGTCCGATGCAGGTAGCATACACCAGGTAACAAACACCAGGTAAACACCAGATAAACATCAGGTAACAAAAACCAGGTAACATACATCAGGCAACACTAGGTATCAAACACCAGATAAACACCAGGCAACAAAAACTAGGTAACAAACACCAGATAAGCACATCAGGCAAGAAACACACCAGGCAAGAAACGCCAGGCAACAAACACACCAGGCAACAAACACACCAGGCAACAAACACACCAGGCAACAAACACACCAGGCAACAAACACACCAGGCAACAAACACACCAGGCAACAAACACACCAGGCAACAAACACCATTCAACACACCAGACAACAAACACACCAGGCAACAAACACACCAGGCAACAAACACACCAGGCAACAAACACACCAGGCAACAAACACCATTCAACACACCAGGCAACAAACACACCAGGCAACAAACACCATTCAACACACCAGACAACAAACACACCAGGCAACAAACACCATTCAACACACCAGACAACAAACACATCAGGCAAGAAACACACCAAGCAACACCAGGCAACAAATACACCAGGCAACAAACACACCAGGCAACAAACACACCAGGCAACAAACACACCAGGCAACAAACACACCAGGCAACAAACACACCAGGCAACAAACACACCAGGCAACAAACACCATTCAACAAACACATCAGGCAAGAAACACACCAAGCAACACCAGGCAACAAATACACCAGGCAACAAACACCAGACAACAAACATCAGGAAGAATTTTCAGTGTGTTTGTTTTGAAATCTTAGTTTTAGTTCCATAGTTTGCGAAAAAAAGTGTCATTATTTTGACTTGAGACTTCGTAAACTAGTGAAACTTTCTGAAATAAAACTTTTTGTTATAATTGTTTATTATAGACGTCTACTGGACTGTTTTAAAACGTGTGTGTGTATGTTTGTAACACTGTGTATATATGTGCGTGTGTATGGTATGTGAGGATATGCGTATATATGTATGTGTATGAGAGAGAGAGAGAGAGAGAGAGAGAGAGAGAGAGAGAGAGAGAGAGATCATGAGTATAGTGATTCTTGTATTATCTCAATATTAAGACTTAATATTTTTCTTCTCACAGGTAAGGCTGAATCTCACACATCTGTAAGAGTAAGTCTGAAATTTCTTTCCGCATTTCCACTCTATACAAATTAAAAATGATCAGTAAGCATTATTCCTTCAAGGAAGCACTTTCAGACCAGTGCCTCCAATAAATTGCTTCCGAGGCAGTGCCTCCAAGGAAGTGCCTCCAAGGAAGTGCCTCCAAGGAAGTGCCTCCAAGGAAGTGTCTCCAAGGAAGTGCCTCCAAGGCAATGCCTCTGCTCTTTTGTCCGTCAACACAAGGAGGTGGAAACATGCTGGTGTCCTGGGTATGGCGTGCTGGTGAGTGATGAAGACAGGCGAGGCAGAGGTGAGGTCTGGTGTAGTGTGTTCTCCGGCAGGTTGTTGCCTCAGTGGCTTTCTTAGTCGAATAATATTGGAGTTACGTGATGAGAATGTGAAGGTCCTGGTGGGCCCTACAGACAAGCTATACAAGGTTCAACAGGCGAGAGTGGCTGTTCCGCCGAGCACTGCAAACAACTGCACAAGGTTCAGAATCAGTTAAAAACTATTAAATTATTAATGTAATAAGACTTCCTTTAAAGTTCTCGAGGTCCCTGCAGGCACCTCGAGGACAGAAAGGCCTAAGCCGAGAGCAAACTGTTAGAATATGTTTCAGAGTCAGCGGCACGTCACAAGCTGCACAGAGAGGAGGTGGGGAGAGGATGGACAGAATCGCCAGTAAACAGGTTACTTTGGGTGAGATGTATGTGCCCCATCCTCGGTTGGAGATTTGTCTCATAGTGATGATTCCCTCTGAAGCAGGAGAGTCAAAGACCCACGTCCAGTCGAACCACGAATAACATTGCCAGTCTATAGGGCCCACCGGGCCCTCCACTTCCCAAGGACTTTTCTGTGGATATGTCCCATGAAGTCACTGTAAAGCAAAAGTCTACTGTAGAGTTGGCCAGGGCAAAAAGAGCTCACTGAGAACCTGCACACACAGTGAACCGAGAACCAATTAAGCCGGCTATCAGGACAAGAGCGGCGAAGACTGCATTCGGCTCCACAGTGAACACAGTTCTGTGACTGCCAGTCTACCGTACTCAGGCAGTCACAGCAAAGCATCACCACCCTCGCTCTTAGACAGTCTGTGAAGACCTTTATCCTTGAAGCATGAACTGGATCATTCTGCAAGAAATTAGACAAAGCCGCACCTCAGGAATCATCTAAGGAAGGCAATAAGAGAATTATCATCATATTCAAGAGGGAAAGATAAACCTGTATGGGTCATAGATCGTCGGGGTGGTAGTTGAGGCATTCAGACTAGTTTCCATGAATTGGAGCACAGGTCCAGTTGCTAAGATGAAGAGGTCCAGGGAAAACTCGCCAGACACTACGTAGAGGTTCTCATCTGACGAAGTAGGGAATGCACCAGTGCCTAGAGAGCCCTAGGAAGGGACATGGTTCAGGAGGCTCAGCAGAGACGAACCTGGTCGAGGAATAGACCTGAATCATACTCTAGCCTAGGAACCACCCAAGGCCACAAGCAGGCGGATCATTGTTCGCTTCTAGGCTCGCAGGTGCGGTGGCAGAGTAGGACCTTCACAGTGTGGAGGTCCAGTAGAGAATCCACTCTGAGATTCTTGATACGAGACTCTCATGTTAGGCAACAATCACACATTTCCAAAAATGTCATCTGCTGCTACAGGTAACACTTACCAAGTAACACTGTACGTAACTTTTTTCATTAAGGTATTTGAGGAGGTAGATCATGGTAATGAATATGATATTGTGTATATGGACTTCAGTAAGGCTTTTGATAGAGTTCCACATCAGAGACTATTGAGGAAAATTAAGGCACACGGAATAGGAGGAAAAAAATTTTCCTGGATAGAGGCATGGTTGAAAAATAGGCAGCAGAGTGTTTGCATAAATGGAGAGAAATCAGAGTGGGGAAGTGTCACAAGCGGTGTTCCACAGGGGTCAGTATTGGGCCCCTTGTTGTTCACAATCTACATAAACGACATAGAGGAGGGAATAAATAGCGACATAAGCAAGTTTGCCGATGACACCAAAATAGGCCGTCCAATTCATTCAAATGAGGACATTAGAGCACTCCAGGAAGATTTGAATAGACTGATGCAGTGGTCGGAGAAGGGGCAGATGCAGTTTAATATAGATAAATGCAAAGTTCTAAATATTGGACAGGACAATAACCATGCCACATATAAACTAAATAATGTAGATCTTAATACTACTGATTGCGAAAAGGATTTAGGAGTTCTGGTTAGCAGTAATCTAAAACCAAGACAGTAGTGCATAAGTGTTCGCAATAAAGCGAACAGAATCCTTGGCTTCATATCAAGAAGCATAAATAATAGGAGTCCTCAGGTTGTTCTTCAACTCTATATATCCTTGGTTAGGCCTCATCTAGATTATGCTGCACAGTTTTGGTCACCGTATTACAGAATGGATATAAATGCTCTGGAAAACGTACAGAGGAGGATGACTAAGTTGATCCCATGTATCAGAAATCTTCCCTATGAGGATAGACTGAGTGCCCTGAATCTACTCTCTCTACAAAGGCGTAGAATTAGGGGGGATATGATTGAGGTGTATAAATGGAAAACAGGAATAAATAAAGGTGATGTAAATAGCGTGCTAAAAAATATCTAGTATTGACAGGACTCGCAGCAATAGCTTTAAGTAGGATAAATTCAGATTCAGGAAGGATATAGGAAAGCATTGGTTTGGTAATAGAGTTGTCGATGAGTGGAACAAACTCCCGAGTACAGTTATAGAGGCTAAAACGTTGTGTAGTTTTAAAAATAGGCTAGATAAATATATGAGTGGGTGCGGGTGGGTGTGAGTTGGACCTGACTAGTTTGTGCTACTAGGTCAGATGCCGTGCTCCTTCCTTAAGTGAATGTAACCTGACCTGGCTGGGTCGGGGCATTGGCTTAAGCCGGTGGGAGACTTGGACCTGCCTCGCATGGGCCAGTAGGCCTGCTGCAGTGTTCCTTCTTTCTTATGTTCTTATGTAACACCAGGTAACACTGTAGGTATCACTTATAAGTAACGCCGTTGGTAACATTGCAGGTAACTGAGCAGGCAATACCCAGCAGGTAACATTGTATGGGAAACATTAAGTAACACTGCAGCAAACACTGAAAGTAACAATGTACAGAAAACGCTGTACAACACAACACAGGCAACACTGTGCAAGTAACACTATGCAGGTAACACTTCAGGTAACACTGCAGGTAACACTATGCAGGCAACAATGTACATGTAATACTGAAACAGAGACTCGACCCCAGGAACCACATATAGGTGAGTACTGAACAAGTAACACTGCAGATAACGACGGGGTGGCAACAAAATGCAGGCAGCACACTGCAGGCAACACGGTGTAGGCAACACAGTGCAGGCAGCAAACTGCAGGCAATACCGTGCAGGAAGCACACTGCAGGCAACACGTTGCAGGCATCACGTTGCAGGCATCACGTTGCAGGCAGCACACTGCAGGCAACACGTTGCAGGCAACACACTGCAAGCATCACGTTGCAGGCAACACGTTGCAGGCATCACGTTGCAGGCAGCACACTGCAGGCAACACGTTGCAGGCAACACACTGCAAGCATCACGTTGCAGGCAACACACTGCAAGCATCACGCTGCAGGCAACACACTGCAAGCATCACGTTGCAGGCAACACACTGCAAGCATCACGTTGCAGGCAACACACTGCAAGCATCACGTTGCAGGCAACACACTGCAAGCATCACGTTGCAGGCAACACACTGCAAGCATCACGCTGCAGGCAACACTGGGGAACACAGTTGAAAGATTCATTCGTTTAAAAATTCTTTCATGGCAAACTTTAGTCCTTGCTTAATTTTTTCAGTGCGAAATTCATTCTTTGCAAAATTAATTTATTGTGAAGCGCATTCACTGCAACCTTTCCTGCAAAGTTCATTTTGTGTAAAATTATTCCATTGCAACATTCATTGCAAAATTCTTTCATTGCAATATTCACTGTTTAAACACGTTTCGAAACTTTTCTTATGATACATCACGCTTACCAGGAGGGCTTTCAGTGCAATAAAGTTGAGGAAAACATGGAGAAACAGAGCAAAGAAGTGTAATGTGGAGTAATCTGGATGTGGGAATAACACCGTTTCTCCTGGCGCCCCAAGAATAGTTTAGCTGAAAAGTTTGAAACTCGACAACTCCTCGTGTTGTGTACAACTGCATCGCCCAAACAGATCGCTGCTGGCTCCTGCAGCGGCGTCTTTGTAGATCCATTTCTTCGTAGATAAGTCTGCTTGACTGTGGTTAACTAAACCGCAAGCATGTGTTTGTACAACGGCAGTATGTCTGGATCGCTGCCTGTTTCTCCAACGTAGATTTTGCCACAGTCTCCTCATGGTATTGTACAGTATATACCTTAGACTGTAGTGTCAAAGAGGTTTCTTGTTTTTCTTAATGGTGAGATTTCTGATAGTGGTGATGGTAACCTCCCTTGGCCCACACTTGGTAAACACACTGAAGATATTTCTTGCTTCTTTGGTATTAGGTAGGATTTCAGATCGAACTGGGGATTTGTCAGCCTTTGGGGTGTTGAGAATTTGTTGCACCTGTTGTCGGTGTTGTTGATATAAAGTGTCACAGTCGTTGATGAGGTGTCTACGGTCATTGAGGTGTCTACGGTCATTGAGGTGTCTACGGTCATTGAGGTGTCTACGGTCATTGAGGTGTCTACGGTCATTGAGGTGTCTACGGTCATTGAGGTGTCTACGGTCATTGAGGTGTCTACGGTCATTGAGGTGTCTACGGTCATTGAGGTGTCTACGGTCATTGAGGTGTCTACGGTCATTGAGGTGTCTACGGTCATTGAGGTGTCTACGGTCATTGAGGTGTCTACGGTCATTGAGGTGTCTACGGTCATTGAGGTGTCTACGGTCATTGAGGTGTCTACGGTCATTGAGGTGTCTACGGTCATTGAGGTGTCTACGGTCATTGAGGTGTCTACAGTCATTGAGGTGTCTACAGTCATTGAGGTGTCTACAGTCATTGAGGTGTCTACAGTCATTGAGGTGTCTACAGTCATTGAGGTCTCTACAGTCATTGAGGTCTCTACAGTCATTGAGGTCTCTACAGTCATTGAGGTCTCTACAGTCATTGAGGTCTCTACAGTCATTGAGGTCTCTACAGTCATTGAGGTCTCTACAGTCATTGAGGTCTCTACAGTCATTGAGGTCTCTACAGTCATTGAGGTCTCTACAGTCATTGAGGTCTCTACAGTCATTGAGGTCTCTACAGTCATTGAGGTCTCTACAGTCATTGAGGTCTCTACAGTCATTGAGGTCTCTACAGTCATTGAGGTCTCTACAGTCATTGAGGTCTCTACAGTCATTGAGGTCTCTACAGTCATTGAGGTCTCTACAGTCATTGAGGTCTCTACAGTCATTGAGGTCTCTACGGTCATTGAGGTGTCTACGGTCATTGAGGTGTCTACGGTCATTGAGGTGTCTACGGTCATTGAGGTGTCTACAGTCATTGAGGTGTCTACAGTCATTGAGGTGTCTACAGTCATTGAGGTGTCTACAGTCATTGAGGTGTCTACAGTCATTGAGGTGTCTACAGTCATTGAGGTGTCTACAGTCATTGAGGTGTCTACAGTCATTGAGGTGTCTACAGTCATTGAGGTGTCTACAGTCATTGAGGTGTCTACAGTCATTGAGGTGTCTACAGTCATTGAGGTGTCTACAGTCATTGAGGTGTCTACAGTCATTGGGTGTCTACAGTCATTGAGGTGTCTACAGTCATTGAGGTGTCTACAGTCATTGAGGTGTCTGCAGTCATTGAGGTGTCTACAGTCATTGAGGTGTCTACAGTCATTGAGGTGTCTACAGTTATTGATGAAGTGGGTGAGGGAACGTGATCTGAGAAAGTCACGAGGATTACCCATCATTCTTTTTCTAGGAACTCTGAGCAACTGATCCTGTTAGCTGGATCAAGATCCAGTTACCAATCACGTTTTTGTTGTGTTTTCGTGGTCCTAGTGGGAAAGGTACCAACCAGGTGGTCCTTGTTCGTGGGCGCTTACCACGTACTTAGAAACTCTGGAAAATGGTAAAGTGATGCCAATAAGATGTGGGAAAAACTTATTTACAGTTCAGGACGTGATTTAATGTTTTAGGGAAAAAGACATATTGAAGAATGAGACATTTATGCAACATTTTGGAATCTTTACTGAGGAAACGTTTCGCCAGCCAGTGGCTTCTTCAGTCCTGATGAACAAGCCACTCGTCCGAAACTCTCGTTTGTAGAAACGTTCGTAGAGGAAAAGTAAACTGTTTTGCGTTGCACATCCAGGGTGAACGTAAATAAATGCTCGACTGAGCGAACGTTCTGCTGGAGGACCACGATGTTAAATCTTTAGGCCTGGTCATGGACCGGTCCGCGGGGGGGCGTTGATCCCCGAAACTCCCTCCAGGTATTAGTATGTGGAGGTTATGTACATATGTTAGTTAAACTATGTCGTTGAGAAGGGAGGAGAATGTGTCCACCTCTACGTTCACTGTAAACCAGTTGGCTCAAACCAATGCAGCTAGCCTAGGCCTCAAGTTTTCAATAGGCTTAGGGGAACCACTTTTATTCCCCTTTCCTACCCTCTCGCTACATTGTTAACTTATACTTTCCCATCCCTCATACTCCTTCCTCCCTCCCTCACAATCCTCCATCACCCTTCCCAACCCTCCCCATCCTTCCCTCACTCTTCCTCATCCCTCCCTCACCTTCCCCAAACCTCCTCACCCTCCCCAACCCTCCCTCACCCTCCCCAACCATCCCTCACCCACCCCAACCCTCCCTCCCCACCCCAACCCTCCCTCACCCTCCCCAACCCTCCCTCACCCTCCCCAAACCTCCCTCACCCACCCCAACCCTCCCTCACTCCCCACACAGTGTTAAAGGAGAGATGAACTTCAACATTAGTGTCACTCTCAGCTGCTAACTTATGCAGTGGCAAAGATCCACAGTGTTATTCTGCTCCATGATTGGTCAATACTGCGGACTGATTGGTCAATGCTGCTGACTGATTGGTCAATGCTGCTGACTGATTGGTCAATACTGCTGACTGATTGGTCAATGATGATGCCTGATTGGCCAATATACTGATTGGTCAATACTACTGACTGATTGGTCAATACTGCTTCCTGATTAGTCAATTCAACTACCTGATTGGTCAATACTGCTGTCTGACTGGCCAATACTGATGACTAACTGGTCAATACTGTTTTCATTCTGCAGCCTGATGGGTTAGTACTGTTCTCATTCTGCCGTCTGATTGGTCAGTACTGTTCTCATTTTGCTTCCTGATTGGTCAGCATTAGAACTGGACAAGAGTCTAATGCTCTGGTCATACATGTGAAAGACTTTAACCATCCAATTGATTTTCAAAAGACCGAAGTCTATGCTTGAAAGAAATATAATTGAATCATGCTTCATAAAAAATATAGTTTTGATTTTAATATTGATATTGGATTAGGGTTATACAAATTAGATTAATTTATAATTAATAAAATTTGGGAAGATTTTATGCTATGTTTGACAAGTCCTTGATCAACTCACAGCATCATTATATAGTGACGGGTGAGGTGTTGGATGTTGACCGTGAGGTTTTATCTCTCTCCACCTTATAAGCCTTCAGCTGTTCTATTATTTTTACAGTTCCTTGATAATGTGGAAATTATATATATATATATTATATATATATATATATATATATATATATATATATATATATATATATATATATATATATATATGTAAAATTAGTCAATTAGCGAGAACTCATTTAAAATTAAAAATACCTGGAGGGGGTTTCGGGGGTCAACGCCCCCGCGGCTCGGTCTGAGACCAGGCCTCGTGGTGGATCAGGGTCTGATCAACCAGGCTGTTACTGCTCGCTGCACGCAAACGGACGTACGAACCCACAGCCTGGCTGGTCAGGTACTGACTTTAGGTGCCTGTCCAGCTCCTCCTTCAAGACAGCCAGGGGTCTATTGGTAATCCCCCTTATGTATGCTGGGAGGCAGTTGAACAGTCTCTGGCCCCGAACACTTATTGTGTTGTCTTTCAGTGTACTTGTGGCGCCCCTGCTTTTCATTGGGGAAATGTTGCATCTCCTGCCGAGTCTTTTGCTTTCATAGGGAGTGATTTTCGTGTGCAAGTTTGGTACTAATCCCTCTAGGATTTTCCAAGTGTATATTATCATATATGTCACTCGCCTGCGTTCTAGGGAATACAAATCAAGGGCCTTCAACCGTTCTCAGTAATTTAGATGCCTTATAGTACTGATGTGTGCCGTGAAAGTTCTTTGTACACTCTCCAGGTCAGCAATATTGCCTGCCTTGAAGGGGGCAGTTAGTGTACAGCAGTATTCCATCCCAGAGAGAACAAGCAATTTGAAGAGAACCATCATGGGCTTGGCGTCCCTAGTTTTGAAGGTTCTCATTATCCATCCCATCATTTTCCTAGCAGATGCATTAGATACATTGTTGTGGTCTTTCAAGGCGAGATACTCTGACATTATCACTCCCAGGTTCTTCACATTACTTTTTCGCTCTATTATATGGTTATAATTTGTTGTATACCTTGATATAGTTTTAATTTCCCCAAGATTTCCATATCTGAGTAGTAGAAATTTCTTTTCATTGAACTTCATATTGTTTTGAGTGGACCATTTGAAGATTTGGTTGATGTCCGCTTGGAGTCTTGCGGTTTCTTCGATGGAGGTCACTGTCATGGCAATTCGGGTGTCATTCGCAAAGGAAGACACGGAGCTATGGCTTACATCTCTGTCTATGTCAGATATGAGGATAAGGAATAGAATGGGAGCGAGTACTGTGCCTTGTGGAACAGAGCTTTTCACCGTAGCTGCCTCAGACTTTACCCTGTTTACTATTACTCTTTGTGTTCTATTTCTCAGGAAGTTATAGATCCATCTTTCAACTTTTCCTGTTATTCCTTTATCACGCATTTTGTGTGCTATTACACCATGGTCACACTTGTCGAAAGCTTTTGCAAAGTCTGTGTATACTACATCTGTATTTGTTTATCCTCAACAGCATCCAGGACCTTGTCATAGTGGTCCAGTAGCTGGGACAGGCAAGAGCGACCTGCTCTAAACCCATGTTGCCCTGGGTTGTGTAACTGATGGGTATCTAGGTGGTTGGCGATCTTGCTTCTTAGAACCCTTTCCAGGATTTTTATGATGGGATGTTAGTGCTATCGGTCTGTAGTTCTTTGCAATTGCTTTACTGCCACCTTTGTAGAGTGGGGCTATGTCTCTTGTTTTTAGTGAGTGTGTTATGACTCCTTTGTCCATGCTCCCTCTCCATAGAATGCTGAAGTCACATGACAGGGCTTCTTGCAGTTCTTGATGAACACGGAGTTCCATGAGTCTGGACCTGGGGAAGAGTGCATGGTCATGTCATTTATTGCCTTTTCAAAGTCTTGTGGTGTTAGGATAATATCGGAGATTTTTGAGATGACTAAATTTTGGGTCTCGTCCATTAAGAAATAATTTGGATTGTCGACCCTTAGTCTGGGCAGCGGCCCTATGCTGGATGTTGTTTTTCCGTAGATTTGGCATAAGAGAAGTAGTATTTTTTTTTCTATTTCCATTGTGGCTTTTAGTTCTTCCTGCAATTCTTGTCTCCTGTAAGATTCCTTCAGCTTAATTTCGATATTTGCAATTTCATTGACCAGTGCCTCCCTTCGTATTTCAGCAGCTCTGTGACTCTTCACCTTCGTCTGTATAAGGAGCGTCTCTCTTTCTAGTTTACATATTCTCTTTCTTTTTCTTAATGGAATGTGCCTTGAGCAGATCTCAAGAACCATAGAGTTTATTTTTTCTAGGCAAAGGTTCGGATCCGTGTTGTTTAGGATAACTTCCCAGCTTGTTTCATTTAGGACATAGTTGACTTGTTCCCATTGTATGTTTTTGTTATTGAAGTTGAATTTTGTGAAGACACTCTCATGACTGATCACATTTTGCTGGTCAGGAGCCCTGTGCATACATGTCTGTAACTATATTATGTTGTGATCTGAGTGTATTGTCTTTGATACGGTTATATTAGGTATCAGATCGTCGTTGTTAGTGAAGATGAGGTCCAGCGTATTTTCTAGTCTTGTAGGCTCTAATATTTGCTGGTTTAAGGTCAATTTGGTGCAGAGATTTAATAGCTCGTGTGTGTGTGTGTGTGTGAATTTTCATCTGAGCTGCCTCCTGGGGTGATCTCTGCTAAAATATTATTTACTACACTCCTCCGTTTTAGGTGTCTCAAGTTGAAATCTTCCAGTAGCAAGATGTTTGGGGCAGAAGTTGGGAGATTTTTCCAGACAGTGGTCAATTTTCAAAAGCTGCTCCCGGAATTGCTGGGAAGTTGCATCTGAAGGTTTGTATACAACCACAATGACAAGATTTTGGTTTTCAATCTTTACCGCAAAAATTTCAAATATATTATTTGATGTGTTTAGTAGTTCTGAGCAAATGAGCGACTCAGTGACGTACAGTCCAACTTTCCCTTGTTGCCTGTTTAGTCTGTCGCATCTGAATAGGTTATAACCTGGAATCCATATTTCGTTATGAAAATGATCCTTTATGTGGGTCTCTGTGAATGCTGCAAACATTGAATTTGACTCCGTGAGCAGTCCCTTGATGTAAGGAATTTTGTTTGTTGACGGCTTTAGACCCTGTATGTTTGCAAAGACAAATGTCGTTACATTGATGGAATTTCGGGAGGTTTTATTTGCTGGCTCTAATATCTGTTGCTCTGGAGTGGAGGCCAATTACTGTGGCTCTGCTGCAGAAGTGTTTTCAGTTGGTGTAAGATTACTGTCATTTCTTGCCAGTATTTTTTCCTTCCTGGCACTAAAAAACCTCTTTCTCTGGAGAGGTTATTGCTCCCCTTTTTTGTTTCCCATAGTCTGGCTGATCTGTGTCTTCTTGTCCCCTTTAGTTGATGTGCCTGGCAGTATGCGTTGTAGCATTGTCTTTCATGGAGTGATGAGTGACACATTTCTGGGTGAAATAAGTTACAGGAAGGGGAGTTGTACCCTCCTGTTGTCATGTGGGTGCGGCATTTTTTGGGAAGATCAAAGGTGCCTGTCCCACCTGTTTTACCAGATATATCATGCCTGCAGATACCCAAGGCATAGAATTTAAATAGATTAGAATTTTGTTTGCTAAGATTTTTTGTAGCTGCGTTAGCTGGTGTTGCTTTTTTTTGTTTACCCTCTGTCTACCGCCCCTGTATGGACATCAGTGCATCCAACAGGTTTTACTGGTAATGTGTCAACACTATTCCCTGAGCCATCATCCCCCTTTATTCCATCTCCAGCAGTATCGCTATATTGTACCTCTGTAGATTGAATAGCATTGTCTTTACCTGTTTCATCACCAGGGCCAGTGTCTCCTTTTGGTGCACTGTCCTCCAGGACAACACTAGCACCCTCAGGAGCACTGTCCTCCAGGACAACACTAGCACCCTCAGGAGCACTGTCCTCCAGGACAACACAGCACCCTCAGGAGCACTGTCCTCCAGGACAACATTAGCACCATCAGGAGCACTGTCCTCCAGGACAACACTAGCACCCTCAGGAGCACTGTCCTCCAGGACAATACAAGCACCCTCAGGAGCACTGTCCTCCAGGACAACATTAGCACCATCAGGAGCACTGTCCTCCAGGACAACACTAGCACCCTCAGGAGCACTGTCCTCCAGGACAACACAAGCACCCTCAGGAGCACTGTCCTCCAGGACAATACAAGCACCCTCAGGAGCACTGTCCTCCAGGACAACATTAGCACCATCAGGAGCACTGTCCTCCAGGACAACACTAGCACCCTCAGGAGCACTGTCCTCCAGGACAACACAAGCACCCTCAGGAGCACTGTCCTCCAGGACAACACAAGCACCCTCAGTAGCACTGTCCTCCAGGACAACACAAGCACCCTCAGGAGCACTGTCCTCCAGGACAACACTAGCACCCTCAGGAGCACTGTCCTCCAGGACAACACTAGCACCCTCAGGAGCACTGTCCTCCAGGACAACACTAGCACCCTCAGGAGCACTGTCCTCCAGGACAACACTAGCACCCTCAAGAGCACTGTCCTCCAGGACAACACTAGCACCCTCAAGAGCACTGTCCTCCAGGACAACACTAGCACCCTCAGGAGCACTGTCTTCCAATACAGCCAAGACCTTCCTAAAATTTTCTCTTATGCGTTTAAAGATAATTTTTTTAATTTATGTTAGTTTATTAATTAATAATTTTGTACCAAAAAACCTCAGAAAACTTACCTTATTATAACAAGGCAAATTTAGCCTAATCCAACTAAATATATTTTACATAAATTTACAATAATTTAATAATAAACACAATGAAATAATTTTTTCGTTAGGTTCAAAATGGTTTTAAATTATTGAATAAAAATTTTCCTTGCCTTATTTGTTAGTGATGTGATCATTATAAAAATTGGGTATTAATGAGATTTTTTGAGGGCATACACCGATAGGTGTGTGTGGTGTGTGTTTTTTTTCTGTCACACACAAAAACCTTGGTGTATGTCTCTCAAAGCATACCTCTTAATACCTATTTTTTTAATTATCAACAATGCGTAATTAAGGAGGGTTAATGTTTACGGCATTTTTTAATTTTTTTGGGGGGGTTCCGAGTGATTTTCTCGATGGTTCATAAGATCATCGTTTTTATATTCACTGGATAATGCTCTATTGGCTGCATGCAGCATGCAGGGCTCTTAGCAAAGTGGGAAGGTCAGGTAAGGTCATAAAACTGCGGGACCTTTGTTTATTTAAAAAAAAGCATACAATTCTTGGAAATTTCTAATTTTAAAGCGATGTTAGGTGTGAGATGTGCTGACAGCGATGTTAGGGTGTGAGATGTGCTGACAGCGATGGGGTGAGATGTGCTGACAAGAGTTAGGGTGTGAGATGTGCTGACAGAGATGTTAGGGTGTGAGATGCTGAAGGATGTTAGGGGGGAGATGGCTGACAGAGAGTTAGGGTGTGAGATGTGCTGACAGAGATGTTAGGGTGGAGACGACAGAATGAAAGGTGAGATGTGCTGACAAGAGATGTTAGGGTGGGAGATGTGCTGACAGAGATGTTAGGGTGGGAGGATGTGACAGAGATGTTAGGGTGGGAGATTTCTGACACATGTTAGGGTGGGAGATGTGCTGACAGCGGAGGGTGGAGATGTGCACAAATGTTAGGGTGGAGATGTGCTGAAGAGATGTTAGGTGTGAATGTGCTGACAGAGATGTTACAGGTATGAAAATTCAATGGGAAGTATTACAATGTGAGAATGGCTGGAAAGATGTAATGTTGGGAAAACCCAGGGGAGTGCCAGTGTGTGTAAAAGGGAAACGAAGAATCGCCTACTTAAGCAAGTCTACACAGTGATACCCCCTGTAGGGCTTCTACTATGTGTCTAAAGGCTTAAATGTTATAAGTTAATTTTTAAAGTGTGATTGTAAATATAAAATAATTCCTGGATGATAAAATAATGACTGTAAATGTAATGACGGGTGTAAGTAATGACGGTGTAAATATAATGACAGTGAAATTAATGACGGTGTAAATGTAATGACGGGGGAAATATAATAAATGTAAATTGGGGGGTTATATTCACGTAAAAAAAACTTTAACCAAAATCATATTGGGTGTTTTAAGTTATCTTTGATGCCTAATCGAGAATCTGAACTTGTTTAGTCTCTACCCTTTAAATTTTGTCTGAAATTTATGATCAATAATTTGGCTATTGAAGTTTGAAGACCCATGATATATTTACCTATCACTTTGTTTTTTTTATTAAGCATAAATATTAAGAATTTTGCCACAGAAATTAATCTTTCTTAACGAATAAATATATATATATATATATATATATATATATATATATATATACAGTGGACCCTCGGAAATCGAAACCCCAACTCGCCCTATTATGTTGTCTTTTATAGGTGCAATTTTGGGGGTCTAAAGGTTAATCTAATTTACATTATTCTTTATAAATAAATTCGTTTATAACACACTTGAACAGCATTCTGGGAAAGAAGAATGTTCGATTTCGGGGTCCATGATATATATATATATACGTATAGGGGTTTAAGATACCTAACCTTTCGTGTTTAATTAACACCTCAAACCAATTTTCACAAAAGAGAATGAAGTCAGGCAGACACGTTCAGAGGAATCATTTTTGCCGAAGAAAATCGCTTCGATTTTGTAATATATAATTAACAAATTTAAAGTTATAAACCATTTACACACAATTTTCCGGGTTTTTGCTAGTGTGAACATGACTTCCGCACCAAGGCCCAAACGTGGTCGACCATCAAGTTATCGTAAAGTTTCCTTGATATCTTTCTTTGTGACAGTGTTCTTGAGGCTGTGTATCTCCAAATTGATTTTCAGTTGGGAAAAAATTTAAATTTAGACTTGAATTAAGGGTCCCAAAAAGTTGAACACTTGTTTTTAAACGCGAATGAAACCATTGAAACTGCCTTGAACACTGCGTTTAACTTTTAAATCACAAGTTCTGGGTCAATTATCTTTCATGAAGACATTTGCCTCAAAAATTTTTCCACTTGTTTCTGAAATACAACACTTTTAGTAGACTTTTTTCACAAACAACAGGTTACCAAACCCCCTTAATTAAAAATTTTCACTGATCAGTAGGTTATGGCCGGGGTGCCTTGGCCGGGGGGTTTCTGGCCGGGGGGGTTTTTGGGGCCCGGGGGGTGCTTGGCGGGGGGGGTTTTTGGCCGGGAGGTTTTGGCCGGAGTGTTCTTTTGGCCGGGAGGTTCTTTTGGCCGAGTGTTCTTGGGGAGGCCCCGGCCCCGGGGGTTTTTGGCCGGGGTCCCTTTTTCCGGCCCGGGGAGGTTCTTGGCCGGGGGGGCTTGGCCCCGGGTGTTCTTGGCCGGGGGGTTCTTCCGGGGGTGTTTTGGGGGAGTGTTTGGCCGGGGGTTCTTGGCCAGGCTTTGGCCGGGGGGGCCTTTGGCCGGGGGGCTCTTGGCCGGGGGGCCGGCCGGGGGGCCTTGGGCGGGGGGGGGGCTCTTGGCGGGGGCCTTGGCCCCGGGGGGGCCC